>JAODVM010087873.1:0-16799 GCA_025400095.1 Phenganax marumi | reverse complement strand
ATAAATAGAGACTTTGAAACCAGTTTCATCGAACCCGAATTCCAACAATTATTAAGACCCAACGACGAAGAACAAACGGATGCTTATAAGAAGATTTTCCTCAAAAATCTAATGGGTTTAGACATGGACGAACACGATGGACCTTTTTCTAAAAAGCTCCTACGAGAACTCAATTTCATTATTTCATCTGATGGAGACGTGGAAGGACTCAACTTTAAAGGAAGACCTATTATTAAATTATTAGACGATGATGCGGTGTACACCCAAGATCCGAGATTGAAACCCTTTCTAAAAGATTTCAATGCATTAGCCGAGAAAGCAAGAGTAGAATACAAAACCACGGTGGGTTCCCAAGTCAAAGAACTGATCGAACTTCAACCTTTAAAAAAAAAAATTTCGAGACATGGTCGAAGCCGCCGCCGCCAAAGATGAGTCAGTTCAAAACATTGTCAGTGGCATGGCTCGAGACTTGGAACAAACCGAGCAAGACCTGGTAGAAACTGTAAAGAAAACATTGCTCTAAAAACATACGAACTCAGGGAAATCCATGGGATCATGGACTCTAAAGGAGAAACGGTGGCTCAACAATTGAGCGTGTTGGGCGTCAAGAAAGGATACTGGTCCACCAAACTTGACGAAGCTGGTACGACGGAACGGAAAGAACTTGTTAAAATGGTGTTGAGACTGATCGAACTTAAAGGAGATCAACTTCGACTTAAGTTTAATGGAAGAGTGGTGATCGAAGAAATCATCAACATGCTGCAAAGTCAAATCGATCAAAACGATTTGACTAAATTCGAACGATTTAAACGATTCGTAAAAAGAAATAAATTCAAATTAGGAAGTAGTGTGGTCTCGGGGTTGATCAGTTTGGGGAGCACCGTGTTTGCCATCGTGACTTTGACAAGACACATTATCCACGAAACCGCAAAAAAAGTGGAAGAAATTAAAGAACAAGTCAAAAAATTAAATCGACAATCGTTTTGGATGGACCACGTGCTCGACCCGAGTTTGGGTGTGGCATCTAAAAGTTTACGGTTTTTAAGCACCCAGCCTTGGATTCCCATCACGGGGGTAATCATTATTTTGTTTAAAATAAATGAGCAGCAAAGAAAGTAAGCCAAAGGATTTAGACACGTTTTTAGCCAAAAGAAAAGGCAGAACGCATCAAACAACAACAAAAATACGACGAAATTTATGAAATACAAACTAAATCAGTGTTTTTAAAAACGTGGTATGACTATATTAAATCTTCGTACGTCTCCTTCGATGAATGGGTGAAAGAGTCCACGGCATTGGAAACCATGGAAGAAAAGCAGGTCTTCTATGTGGGAAGAAAAACTACGGCTGTAGTCATAGGCGTGATCGTGGGCGGTGTCGTTTTGACTCTGGTTCCATTTCCCACATTTGCTGCTGTAAGTTATTCTTCTCGTTTAGCGCTCGTGGGTTCCAAGTATCCTTGGCTTTCTTATCTTATTTTGAGTTACGCTGGCAGTATGGGGGGACTCACCATGTACAACGTTTTATCGAGCAGTGCACCAGAAAAAATAAAAAATATCGTCTACGCTGTTGGGAAAATCACCACTGGCATTTAGAGCATCTTAACAAAATCAAAGCTGGTGTTTGATTTTGTTGTGTTCTTCACAAACCATACGTGGAATTGTGTCTCGAGCAGTGTGGTGTTCTTCCTTGTTTTTAGAAAAGGGAACGATTTGGACCTCCTGCTGCTCATCATCCCCTCTATTCTCTTATTTTGTATTTATAGTTTGCAGTAAAAAAGTTGTTTTTAAATAAATGAACACCAAGTAGAAATGAGCCCCTACATTGAGAAAGTCTAAAATGTTGAGCATTAAAGGTGATCGAACCAAACATGTGATCACGTTCAATCCCGACCACACTGAACCAGAAGAAGAGCTTTACATGGACATCCCCAATCTTAAACCAGATGTGTGTTTGGTGCCGGGGAGTCTCGGTCTTAAATTCAACTTTGTCAACAAAAACAAAAAGTCGTGGTTTTCAAACAATTTGGGAAAACTCCTGGTCGAGAAATTGATCATCTCGGTAGGAGGAGAGACCATATTCAACAACAACGGACAAAGCGAATTCGAAGTCTATAAAGACTTGTGGTTGAGTGTGGATGAACAAGAAGGACTCGTCGCGTTTGGAATCGCCAATGAAAATACGCGAAAATTCATTTCTGGCGACGATGGTCGAGCAAAATCTGGAGACGCTCAAAAGGTATCCGACGCCCTAGTCCACAGTATTTTGGGTACCAAACAAAAGCTCAAGTTGAACAAGATTTTGGAAGACCATGGACTGCTTGCACCTTACTTTATCAAACATAATCTTCAATTTAGGTTGAGTCTGCCTGCTGCAAGCAAGATTATGGCGGCTCAATCAGGCTTGTCCGTTGAGGGCTACAAACTTAAATATTTAGAACTTGAATGCAAAACCATCGACAACAAAGAGTTGGCTCAACAAGCGTTGAGCGAATACGACTCTGGACAAAGTCTAAGCTACGAACATGTCACGCTTTTAAAAACGGAAGAGTGGGACAAAGCCTCGACCATCGTCAACGAAACCATCAATCTTCCATGGAAAAGTATGACCATGGTCGTGATGCTATTTTGAAACAAAACAACGACCAACAGCGAAAACTATGTGTACCCTAACAGTGTCAAAATCACCATCGAAGGTGTACCTAGTAGTATTTTTAGTCAAGGTATTCAAAAACTACGATGAGGCCAAACGGTTTTTCGACACCCGACACGAACAATGTTATATGTCGCTGAGGAAGTTTTTCAAAGATAAATTCGCACTCGTCATCAACTTGAGGACCACCCAAGATAAAAACTCGGTAGGCATGGGAAAAAATTGATCGACACACAAAATGGAATATTGATCAAAATCAAGAAAAAAGCAAGCACTGCCAACGTGCTTTGTAAAATCTTTGTGGTCAGCAATGGACTGCTCAACTTTAAGCGTAAAGCCATGGCAAGCAAGCACTACTAAAAAAAAGAATAATAATAAATGGATGAACTTTTACCCAAACTGTTGGAACTCGCCGAAAAAAAAAATTAAATACACTAAAACGTTTCTACAAAAGGCGTCCTACGACAAACTAGGAGAAATTCATCAAGAATATAAAAAAAGTCAACTCGATAAAACAAACGAAGTCCTCGTCGACATCTTAGGAAAAATGAGCTAACTTCTAGACCACTTAGATCTTGTAGAAAACAGCACCCAGCTCAAAAAAGAACTCACAGAAAATAAACCATTCAGACAAGATCTAAAAACCCTCTTAGAATATATTACACTCTTCATCCCTTTTATCGGTCTCATTAATGGTGGAGTCATTGTAGGAAAACACATCGTCATCAAGATTTCCGACAATATTCAAAATGAAATAAATAAAGAATGTCCACCCACAAAATCACAACCACCCACCCACCCCACAAACAAACCAAAAACTCAACCCATCATCTTAGAAAAATCTCAAAGCTCAAAAGCAAACACAAGCGTGAGCAAAGTGTCGGACTCCGATCATTGTTTAAATATGATCATCGTAGGCACGACTTGTTGTGGAAAAACACAGTTTTTGTTAAACATGTTGGAACAACATTATATGAACTATTTTCACAACATTTACTTGATATGCCCTACGTATCAATGGAACAAAACTTATCAAACATGCAAGGACAACCAAGACGATCATTTTTTTGTCATTGAATGTGAACAACATGAAGTTGAAGCTTTTTTAAAACTTGAGGTCGATGCAGCTAAGGACCCATAGTTTGATCATTTTAGACGACCGCGCAGCCAGCAGGTTTGTTAAAAAGCGAACCTCTGAGCTCGTAAAACTTGCGTTCTCCGCAAGACATTTTGGTCTCTGCACCATTGTGTTGACGCAACAACTCACTTCGATCGCCAAACCTTATCGAGAAAATATCAGTCGATTGGTCAGTTTTTACAACCCCAATAAAAAAGATATGGAACTCATTTTTGATCACTATCTGGTCATGCGTCCAAAGAAGAAAAAATAAATATCATCAAAAAGTCAAAACATAAAAAGTGGTCCAAATTAGACATTTCTTTAAGACATCCTTATGAACAAAGGGTCTACTATAAAAAATGTATAACTTGAGAGTTATACATTTTTATCAAGATTGATCCGCTTTTATTTAGTGGGATTTTCTTTTGTGCTTCGAACGATGGTTCTCGACACGCAGTCAAAATTAAAACTCGTCCCTAAAGCAATTCTTGTTCCATTTCGACCAATATTGGAAGAACTACATACTTTTTTGGTGACAATTTCTCGGATAAATGGTCCAGGATGATCCAGATCTGGTACTAATTGTTCGGTTCGTTCTGTGTGAATGCAATTCCCCATTTATTTAGGGAAAATTTCTGGGCAAAGTCGTTTGTAAACGCACACATTAGCGGGTGTTCATTTGAATCATTAATGGGCTCGTCTGCATAAAGGGGGTGTGGTTGAAATGCGGCAGAAACCTGTGGATACTGCTTTATTAAAAATTTCACCTCCAATAAGCACCCGCTCAATTTTGTATATTTTTGTATTGGACCCGGTGCTAAAGGATTGAAAACCTCCGCCTGTGGGTTATGTCTTTGATTGAATGTGCCAGAACCTGCAAAAACAATACTACTCAGCTGGTATCATTTATAGCTAGGGGCAGGTTAAACAAAGGCTGTATAGCTTTAATGGTGGACAAGTGTTCATAAGCTCCAAATATAAATGTTCTATTCAAGTCGAAATTTTTACGTAGGTTGTTTTATCAATATACAGAGACTTCATATATATTTCTTAAGAAGACTTACTTCGCCATAAAACTGTACTTCAAGAGTTTTTTGCACATTTTTCAGGGACGTCACTTCTTCTAAAGCAGTTTTCCAAGATATTATATCTGTCCACAAATATAAAATCGGTCCCACCTTCCACAATTCTTCCACTATCTTGAATTCTAAGAGCTCTTCGTTCTACCGTAGCCTTTTAGTAGTACCTTAGTATTTCTACAGGATCTTCAACATTGTGTTCTTTCCAATAAGCATCAATCTTCTTGGGAACCTCATTCTCAACTTCAAGATTTTCTTCTTCAATGATACTTGAACTTGGGTGCCCATCACATTGTGATGAAGGTGCATATTTGTTGTTAGCAGGATTATCTTCTTCAATGATACTTGAACGTGGGTTCTCATCGTATTGTGGTGAAGGACGATTGTGCATATTTGTTATGGCAGGACTTTCCATCAAAGAAGACATATCTGTACATTATGTGCTGGAGCATCCAAGAGAACTGATTGCATTAATACTACCAGAAATATTCACAACTAAACAGCCTATTGAACTCAATAATTCTATGTATGTACATTTCTAGTGACTATTTGAGCTCTTTGGTAAACTGATATAGTATTTTTGACTTAAATAGGATTACATTCCTAACCTATATGGTTGATAATTGGTGTGACAGATTGAAAGGTATCAACCAGGAACTGGTAATTAATGTGGCGAGAGTGTCAGTGTGTGCTAATTGGTATACCAAAAAATACCAGTTGGATTTGGCAAGATATTTGTCAAACAAACACACAACATTGAATCATTCGGTATCTCTTCAGGTTAAAATTCAATCTACTATTTAGGTTTGTGTATTTTAAGATATTAGTACGTTTAAAAAATTTTTCAAAAAAAAAGTTTAAATTGCCGTCATGAAATTTTTATAGAAACATTTTAAAGAATAATAGTAATTCGTTGAAAAGATTTTTATAAAATTATTTGTTAGTTAGAATTACACTAACCAGCTTAACTGACAGCCACATCCTCATTTACACACAATGCTCAGCATCTCTCACTTGCCCCTGTCAAGCTGGTTGTGAACAGACCTTAGTACATTAATTTTGAAATCAGTGCTGTTTATAGAAATCTAGCCAGTTCTTAGCAAAGTGATTTCAGCACAAATCCCCCTCATAGTAGGGTGATTTCAATATTCTTGCTGATGCAAGATTTGAAATAAACTGCAGCACCCCTCCTAGTACTGCAGCACCCCTCCCCTCCAATCAAATGCATAGTTTAATAACAGGACTCATGCATCTTGATATACAGTTTTTTATCCAGCTATCCCACTTATTTCAGCATTTTGCTGGATATAACTGTTAGAAAAAGAGTCATTGTCACAAAAATAATAAAATTAAATATTTTAAATTGTTAGTCAAAAAGGGGTAGAAGCTGGTATTGAACGATACCACGCCAGGAATGGATACCAATACCGCACTTGCAGGTATCACTGGTATCGAATAGCAAGTACTCAGTCTCACCCAGCGCTAGATTAAGAAAATTTACATGATTGGTGTAAGTGACTACTCTGTTTGTTTTAGATATTCAACAAGACTATAGAGAAACGAAAGTTTGCGCAGGCCGCAGCTAGTGGTCTGACCGAGTGTAACAAGTGTTACACTCAATTTCCAAAGCTGTTAAGAGAACTGAGAAAATTAAGCTGCCTTGAAGTATTAACATTGAAGCAATCTTAAACTTTTATAAATATAATATCACTGACGCATGAGAAATGTCGCTATTATTTTGTATTATTTCTGTGAGAAACTTGATGTTATATTATAGTTATGCGGTATTTATAATTTTCCCGCCAATTTTTCATTAATAATTACATTAATCGCAATATAGCAAGTGGTTTTATTCATGCGTCTTTGAAGCGATATTTGGCGATTTGCGATACTCTATAACATGGCGCCCAACGTGGGACTGCTTGAGGATGTGTCAAGCGGAACACAGAGAGAAAAATGAGCGAATCTAAGGATAATTTAGACAGATTACGAGCGAAGCGAGGCGGGCATTGAGGTGTCTCTATGAAGTTAGCCAAGGAAGCAGACGAAATTTTAACTTCAGCTGACGAGGTTGATATCGATTGATGCGAGGTTATACGTTCTTTACATGAGGAGAAATTGAAGATACTAAGCGAAATTGATGAAGAGGTTTTTGGTTTATGCGATGTAAAAGATATAGAGCAAGAAATTGAAGAATCGACAGAAGTTGTTGCCCGAATACTAAATGCGAAGAGAAAACTCGAGAAGGCTTTAAAGTCAGAATTTTCAAAGGCGATCAAGAACGATAATAGCCAAGTAAGTGGGAATAACAGCTTAACGAACAGTACAGTTGTTTATGGCGGCAATAAATCGAGTAGTGTGAGTCAAAATGAATTAAATATCGATCAAAACGAAGTGAATGCGAATCAAAATGAACCTAGTGCGAGTCAACATGAACCTAGTGCGAGTCAACACGAACCTAGTGTGAGTCAACACGAACCCAGTGCGAGTTGTCACGAATCGAATGCGAGTAGCACGAATCCAAGCCAAGTAAATACGAACAGTTTCCAACCGACATCGATAGCAGCGAGTACGATAGCGACTGTAAAACCTAAATTACCCAAGTTCACCTTGTCAAAATTCAAGGGTGAAATTACGAAATGGAGTACATTCTGGGACTCATACGAATCTGCAATTCACAAAAACAATGCCATTACGAAGGTGGACAAGTTCAACTACCTTATTTCTTTACTTGAGGGAACTGCACTGCGCTCTGTTCAAGGGTTAACTCTTACCAACGCGAATTATGACGCAGCTGTAGAAATCCTTAAGGACCGTTTCGGTGGAACACAGCAAGTCATAACTGCCCACATGGAAGAAATACTCAAAATCCAAGCATGCAGCAGAGAGAAACTATCTTCTTTAAGATATGTTTTTGACAAAATCAGCGTACACGTTCGTAGTTTATCATTGGTGGGCGTGTCTTCGGAACAATATGGCAGTCTCTTGATACCAATCATCATGTCCAAGTTACCAAGCGATATTCGTCTTCAGATCACACGTAAGGCCAGCAAAGAAGTTTGGAAGATAGATGACTTGCTTAGTACAATTAAATTTGAAATCGAGGCGAGAGAAATAAGCGAAAGTACTAAGTCAACTGAAAACAACCAGTCAGGCTCTAAATTCAAGAACCCCAAGAACTACCAGACACCAACCGCCAGCGCTATGGTTGGTAATAGTGGTAAATTTCCTGAAAAGTCAAAGATACAATGCGTTTATTGTGGTGGTCCCCACTACTCAGCATCCTGCGAAAAAATCGTTAATTCTGAAGCGCGAAAGAAAGTTCTTGGTACCACAGAACGTTGTTTCAACTGCTTACGAAAGGGACACAACCCTAGAGATTGTGCTAACGAGAGAAAGTGCCGCCATTGTCAAGGCAGACACCACCAGTCGATATGTCCACAAAATAAAAAAGTCGAAAGCGTTCAGCCAAAGGAAGAGGAAGCCGAGGAATGCAAACCCAAGCATACCACGACAGTGACATCAAGGGTCAGGAAGGGACCTGTCTTGCTTCAAACTGCCAGAGCTAATGCAACAAATGGTACGAGATTAGTTCCAGTACGCGTGTTATTTGACACAGGTAGCCAGCGCTCTTATATAACAAATACAACTCAGGCGAAGTTAAAGTTGGAACCCATCAAGAGGGAAACGTTGTATATAAACACGTTCAGGGATAATAAGTCTAAACGTCAAAGCTGCGAGGTTTACAAATTGAATCTTGAGAGCAAGACCGGAAGTGAGAAAATTGAGGTCAGAGTGATTAATTTTCCAGTAATTTGTTCTCCACTCAACTCAAAGGTATACACAAATTATGCTCATTTGGAAGGACTAGAATTGGCAGATGTTGACGACGGCGGCGGCAGCGATACGATAGACATCCTGATTGGGGCAGACCATTATTCGGACGTTGTTACGGGCGATGTCGTTAGGGGCGAAAGTGGACCAACAGCGGTCAGCAGCAAGCTTGGGTGGTTGCTGTCTGGCCAAACACAAAGGTCTGGTGACTATAGAGATTCAACAGAATCAAATCTTATTCTGACTGGAGAACCTCCGGAGACCTTAAGATTTACTGTATCTAAGAATGACGAGAAGCTTGTTGATTCACTGAAGCGATTTTGGGAAACGGAGTCAATCGGAATCAATGATTATGGACAAGAACCGAATGCAGATGTCAATTTCATTCCCGACATTAGATTTACAGGAGAACGGTACGAAGTGTGCCTTCCCTGGAAGGAAGGGTGTCCTGGGATTGAAGCAGACTATGAACTTTGTCACAACCGGTTACGAGCGTTGCACCAGAAGTTAACTAAGCATCCTGAGCTACTTCGCGAATATGACAAGGGAATCCAAGAACAATTGTCATTAGGAGTGATCGAGAGAGTTTCTCAGCACAGTGAAGATGGTAAGCGGAAAGACAACGATGTTCATTATCTCCCACATCATGGAGTTGTAAGGAAAGATAAAGCGACTACAAAGTTACATGTAGTATACAACGGCTCGGCGACCACTGCTTCACGATCTCGATTCCTCAACGATTGTCTTTTGACTGGTCCTAACTATGTCCCACACCTGTTCAATATCTTGGTTAAATTCAGATTAAACCCAATCGGACTAGTCGCCGATATTGAGAAGGCTTTTCTCATGGTCGGAATTGACGAGGCGGACCGAGATATGTTGCGTTTTTTGTGGTTTAAGGATGTACGCGATCCGAAGCCAGAAATAGTGGAGTACCGATTCTGCAGATTGGTTTTTGGATTAAGACCATCTCCTGCGATTTTGGGAGCAACGATTGACCATCATTTGCGTTTTTATGAAGATCAAAACCCGGAGATAGTAAATATTCTGAAGAATTTGCTGTACGTTGATGACTCGATTTCCGGAGAGCAGAATGACGATAAGGCGTTCAATATTTATAACGATGCTAAGAAAGTCATGAAGGACGGAGGTTTTAATTTGCGTAAGTGGAACTCAAACTCAACTGCTCTCATGGAACGAATAGCTAATTTTGAGGACAAGCTCAAAGCTTATGCAAAAAGCGACCAATCGCCATCTGTGGTGGAAGAAGATCTAACTTACACCAAGGCGATGATGGGATTACAACCAAACGAAAGTGAAGACAAGCTCATCAAGGTACTTGGACTTTCGTGGGACACTGATTCGGATGAATTAGTGTTCGACTTATCTTCATTGACTACCTATGCCCGATCATTGCAGACGACTAAACGGGCAGTGCTTAAAGTAGTAGGAAAGATATTTGATCCTATTGGATTTTAAAGTCCATTCACAGTAAGGATGAAGATGCTATTTCAAGAGTTGTGCATCAATAAAGTTGGTTGGGACGATGACCTTGATGGTGACCTTCTTTTGAAGTGGAATACGATTCTGAGTGAATTAGACGGGTTAGACAACGTACGAATCCCACAATGCTACTGTAAGTTGATGTTAGAACCCACGAAGATAGAGTTACATGGATTTAGCGATGCTTCCAAATCAGCATACGCAACTGTTGTTTACTGGAGAGCCGTGTATGAAGATGAACACGTTGAAGTAAAACTCGTAGCGTCTAAGACCAAGGTATCGCCTTTGAAAACACAAACCATTCCGCGTCTTGAATTGTTGGGAGTGATTATTTTGGCGAAGTTGATCGTTACTGTGCGAAATTGTCTTCCATCCGATCAAGATATCGCAATCTTCAATTGGACCGACTTGAGAGCGGTTTTATGCTGGATCACACATGATAAACTGTGGAATCAGTACGTGCAAATAAGAGTCCAAGAAATACATCAACTTACAACTAGAGACAGTTGGGGATTTTGTCCTGGGACGCTAAACCCGGCAGATCTACCCTCCCGTGGCATTCAAGCGAGCGATCTCGTCAGCAGCTCTAGATGGTGGACTGGTCCAGAATATCTTTACAAATCTCAAAGCGAGTGGCCGAAGGATCCAGGCACAAGTTCGTTGGATGAGACGACGTTGAAAGAGACCCCCAAGAAGCCTCAAAATGTTATTCATTCACTGGTAAACACGAAGGCAGAATCGGTGGAGCTAAATCTAAACGGCATCATAAAATGTGACAATTTCAGCAGCTTTGCTCGACTGTTACGGGTAACGGCATAAGTGCTGAGATTTATCAACAAGCTTATGGATAAACGATCCAGGGTTAACGCAGCAGATGCACAAGGTGCTGAATTGACAATGAATGAACTAACAGCGAAGGAAGTTGAAGTTGCCGAGACTCTGTGGATTAGATCAATACAAACGGCATCGTTTTCACGTGAGATCGAGCATCTGAGAGACAAGAGCAAAGGCCTCCCACCGAATCGCGTACGTCAGTTTGCACTGTACATCGATGATAATCAAGTTGTCAGATGCAAGGGTAGAATCAATAACTCGAATTTACCTTATGAATGCAAGAATCCCATCTTATTACCAGCAAATCACTCAGTAATAGAAACTGCTGATACGCAACGTTCATCATAAGGTCAAACACAATGGAGTTAGAGACACGTTGACGACAATTCGAGAACGATTTTGGATTTTACGAGGGAGGGAAACAGTTAAACGGATTATCAAGAAGTGTGTCGTTTGCATGAAGGCTAGTGGACTTCTGTTCCAAGCTCATCCTCCGCCTGATTTGCCATCAAGTCGAGTTTCAGACGATCCTCCATTTACGAATGTAGGTCTTGATTCCGCTGGCTCAATGTTTGTATGAAGAGAAGTTTGTCTTACGACAAACTGAACACGGTTTGGATAGAAGTAGAGGCGCTTATCGACGCTCGACCAATTACCTACATATATGATGACGAAGAGTCCATTTCTTATCCGTTAAGTCTGTCACACCTGATTTATGGACGTCTAATTACTACTATGCCGTTGAGTGAGCATTACGAAGTTGTTAGTACATATTATTCACTGTCGAAAAGATCACGCCACCAACGCAAGTTACTGCAACAATTTACGACACAATGGAGAAGAGAATACTTGCAAAGTTTATGAGAACAGTCGATAAAATACAGTAGCAACAAGAGGGTAGATATTTCTGTGGGCGACATCGTTATCTTAAAGAATGATCAAACATGTCGTAATTTTTGGCAATTAGCTAGGATAGAGGAGCTGTTACCTGGAGCTGATGGAGTCATCCGTGCAGTTATTGTGAAAGTTCTTGGTGGCAAAAACAACGACAAATTGCAATTGTTGCGAAGGTCAATACAACACCTCATACCAATTGAAGTAAAAGCAGCAACGAGTGCCATTGAAGATGAACCCCTTTCGCCTAATGTTTCGCCTAATGCTGACGAACATGATCAATCAACCGCAGCATTGTCAACTGGTCAACCTCGACGTAACGCCGCTGTTGTGGGTGAATTGCGAAGATTGGAACAAGTGAAGGCTTGAAATAGACAATAACATTTCAGACCAGAGCGAACAATACGCGGTCATTGAGCAATATTTCGAACAGTTTACTCTAGATAACTACATTGTTTTACAAATATATTGACATTTAAGTTACGAGTTTGAAACATTGAGCCCTAGGAGATGGCTCAACCTTGGGGAGTGTGAGAAACTTGATGTTATATTATAGTTATGCGGTATTTATAATTTCCCCGCCAATTTTTCATTAATAATTACATTAATCGCAATATAGCAAGTGGTTTTATTCATGCATCTTTGAAGCGATTTTTGGCGATTTGCGATACTCTATAACAATTTCATTGCCTTATATTTTGATAATTGTGTACTTAATACATTGAAACGGGGAATACTTTAGTACAGTATCGATCAACAATAGGTTGTCACAACTTGTTCATCGCAGTTAGAGAGAGTGAATGCTGTTTTAAAGGGCTGTTTTGTACCAAAATATCAGTACTTTGTTGTTTAAACATGGTCTGCAAAAAATCAAATGAGCTGTGCTGTGTTTGTCAAATGATGGGTGATGTGTATGTACCATTGCTTTTACGACTATCAAATGACGTTGAAGAAACCCAGGTCCTTCAATATGTGATATTATTAATATAAATGAAACTGTTCTTGCTGGTTTTAGTCAAGGAGATCATTTGAAATTTGGTGAAAATGCAGGTAAACAATGTGTTGCAATGTCATTAACTTCTGTACTATTTGAGTACATGACATGAAGTATTGCTATCTGGGATTCTGCTGATTTAAATAGTATTTTGTTTCATGGTAACTATCTGTATGATTGTATTAGATGTGTTGTAGATCATGATTACTTGCTGCTGAGCAAAGTACCTGCAATGGTGTCAATGCATGAAAAAACATTTCATTTGACTTATAGTGATTCATTAGCTGGAGATATATTTATGACGAGTAACAACGAGCCTTATATTTCCCTAAGAAGTGCATTTACAGAGCTATTTGTTGGACGAGAAGCAAATTATAAATGTTGTTTGCTAACTGTTGGTGCTAACACAGTTGCGGTGTTTAGAATGTTGGATGATAGCTATAGAATCTTTGATTCTCACTCAAGAGATGCAATGGGAATGCCACGTTTTAATGGTACTTGTGTCCTACTTAACTATCTATAGCCTTGACAACCTAGTTGCATTTTTTTCAGACTACATCGTATAGAGGAACTTGTGTGCCCTTTGAAATGAAAGGGGTTTTAGTCGTTGAGACCTGTATAGCTCAAACTGAAAACCTATTAAACAATCGGCAGCCACCAGGACAAAGCAACTACTGTGAAAAATCTGAGAGTATACAAAACAATGATAGAGTTCAGTTACGAGAAAATGTTAGTCAGTTTGGAAGTAGGAAAAGACAGGCAAAAACTGAAAGTCCAGAAGCTCGGGAAAAGCGATTGCAAGCTAGACGCATAAATTATTTAAAACGAAAAAATAGAGAAAGTGCATTAACCAGAAAAAATCGACTTCAAAAGTGTAACGAGTACAAACGCCAAAAAAAGAGCAAATGAAACTAATGAACAAAGACAAAGTAGATTACAGGCACAACAATTTTATAACATAAATAGAAGAGCAAATCAGTCAGATGAACAGAGACAAAATAGACTACAAGCACAACATTTAAATGATACAAAAAGAAGAGAAAATGAATCAGATGAACAGAAACAAAAGAGGCTACAGTGGCAACACGTGAGTGATATAAATAGGAGGGCAAATGAATCTGATGAGCAGAAACAAAATAGATTGCAGACACAACAATTTCACAATAAAAACAAAGGGCAAACGAAACGATTCAACAGATGCAGAATAGACTGTCAGGACAACAACGCTGCAATGGAAAAAGAAGGTAATGTGATGCCACATCAATTTTAAATCTTATCCATAGCTTTCACGAAGCTGTATCAAAAGGTCCAGTATATGTGTGTAGCTGTTGTGACCAGCTATGGTACAGGCATACTGTTCATTCTACGAATAAATTAAAGCTGTCCAACCCTGCCATATCACAATGCTTACAAAATAAAATAACTGTAGATAATACTGAATGGACATGTAAAACATGTGCAAAACATTTGAAAAAGAACAAAATACCCCCTTACGCTGTGAGAAATGGAATGGTGTTCCCAGAAAAACCAAAAGGATTTGATTTAAAAGAACTGGAATGGAGACTTGTTGCACCAAGATTAGCCTTTTTGAAATTAATGCAAGCACCACGAGGTAAACAGTTTAAGATAAATGGTAATGTTGTTAATGTGCCTGCAGATGTTGTCAACACTGTGAAGACCTCACCAAGGTCACCAAATGAAACTGGAACAATCAAAGTGCAGTTAAAACGGCAACTGCGCTATAAAAGTTCTGTAATGTCTTTAAATGTGAGGCCACATAAAGTGTTTCAGGCAGCAACTTGGCTGGCAATAAATAGTGATCTTTACCATGAACAAGGTGTTGTTTTTAATGAGACTTGGATGAATGACTTTGAGGCATATTATACCACAAGTGATAATACTGTAGAATTTGAAACAGACACTTTAAATAACAGTTTTAAAAAAAAAGAAGTGATGATTTAAACATTCCAATAAATGATTCAAAACAATGCCAGGATGAAGACTGGAGTGAAGATGAGTCTGAAATTCCTCCTGGGGTAACAGATAGTATGTTGACTGCTACAAATTTCCTTGAAGATTGTGAAAAAGAAATTATACACAACATAGCTCCAGGTGAAGGTAACAGACCACAGAGCATATTTAGAGATAAATATTCTGAGGAACTAGCTTACCCAGGAATATTTCTTGGCCAAATGAGACCTCAAAATGAAGAAAGACAAGTGAAAGTTTATTACAGCTACATTTGTAAATCAGAACTAAGAAGATCAGACAGGAGAGCTGCAATGTGTATGAAGAATATTTTCTTTAAGGCTAAAAAGCTGCAGATGAAAATACTATTGGGTAAATTGCAAATTGCATTAAGAAAATCAAAGAAAAATAATGTAGGCTTGACAGCAGGACAGTTGAAACAACATGGCACTTTGGAAAGAATTGTTCACCATGATGAAGGTTTTCAATTTCTAAGAGCTCTAAGAGGATCACCCCCATACTTTGAAAAAGCAAAAAAGGATATTTTTGCTATGATAAGACAATTGGGACCTGCAACACTATTCTGCAGTTTTTCTTCGGCTGAAACAAAATGGTTACATCTCCTCAAAATATTAGGACAGCTCGTTGATCATAGAAGTTACTCTGAACATGAACTGAAAGAATTGAATTGGGAAGATAAATGCAGACTCATTCAAAGTGGTCCAGTGACTTGTGCTAGGTATTTTGATTACCAATTTAACAAATTCTTAAAAGAATTCTTGATGAGTACCATTGCCCCTTTGGGAAAAATTAAAGACTGGTTCTATAGAGTTGAATATCAACAAAGAGGTTCACCTCATATTCATATGTTAATATGGTTAGCAGATGCTCCTGTATTTGGTGTTGATGATGATGAAGAAGTCATATCCTTCATTGATGAAATAATTACTTGCCATTTACCAAGTGATGATCCTCAGTTAACTGATCTCATTAACCGACCAAAAACACAGACATTCTCATACTTGTCGCAAAAAGACCAAGAATGAGTGTAGGTTCAACTATCCTCAACCACCAGTGACGTCAACTAAAATATTATATCCCCTTGATAGTGATATTTCTGAAAGCGATGTTAAAAAACTAAAGGTATTGTGGAAAAATATTAAGCAGCAATCGAATGATATGAAAGAAGGTCAAAGTATTACTTTTAACCAATTATTAGCTGATCTAAAAGTCTCTGAAGCTGATTATATTCTTGCAATTCGATCATCTCTAAACTGCCCAACAATTTTTTTGAAAAGAAATCCTGATGAACTTAGGATAAACAATTATAACTCTGCATGCCTGATTGCTTGGAGAGCAAACATCGACATCCAATTTGTTCTTGATGTATATGCATGTGCAGTGTACATTGTTTCTTATATGTCTAAAGCTCAAAAAGGCATGAGTGAATTACTTCGAACTGTATGTGCTGTAGTCTACCGCGCATCCCCTCTACCTCGCTTCATGCTTCACAAGCATTCACGAGTCACGAGCAGCTGCTTGCCACGAAGAAACATTCCATTCCCGATTGTTTAAAAATGACCAATCATATCCCCTGTTGTAAAATTGCTATAAATTTACCTGCGAAATTGCACATAGTCAATTTCACGTGCAACAAAATGCAAATATATTAATATGCAATGCATGCTATAAATAAATCTGACATGGGCGAAGTGGTAGGAACACCAAAAAAGTTTAGAGGATCATCAGCAAATTACTTTATTTGTTCAAGTAGTCCTGTACCGCGAGAGAAAATTTATATTTTTGGCAAGAGTTCAGTTGATTTGCACAGACTAGTAAGTCTGGCCGTAGACATCAACTTATGTTATGACGATGAAATTCGGTATTTGTTTGTGTGTAAAAAGCAGTGTTACAGTAAACT
>JAODVM010087762.1:0-16799 GCA_025400095.1 Phenganax marumi | reverse complement strand
GCACGGAGCCGAAACCCCATTGAGGACCCTATACAGCAGAACACTCTTCAATTTAGCACGTCTAACATCTAGTGTATCCAGATTTAATTCTCGCAATACTACACTAGGACTGGCGTTGTAACTCGCACCAATAATCACTTTAGCAGCACGATTTTGAAGCGTCTGTAATTTATCTTTTAAAGACTTGTCGCAAGTGTCCCACAAGGGGGAGCAATAATCAAAATATGGCTGAATTAAGGATTTATAAAGTGTTAGAAGAGAACCCATTGTAACAAATGGTTTTATTCTCCTCAGAACACCAATACCAGAACATATTTTTTTACATAATTCTGCAATATAAACATCAAAGGCCAGCCTCTCATCAAGATCAACCCCCAGACATTTGTTGGAAGCAACAGATATCAGAGTGTTATTATTCATGGTGACACTTTGGTGCAAGTTACCAACTTTAGAAATCAGGTTAGGTCTAGAACCTATGATCATAAACTTAGTTTTAGAAGAATGGGACTGAAGTTTATTTACGTTCATCCAGTCTGTTATGTTTTTCAAGTCAGAGTTTAAATTATTAGCTAACTCCACAGAGTCGTATGATGAAGCAAAAATTTGCGAGTCATCTGCATATAGACAGGGCGTTGCCGATTTCAAACAGTTAGGCAAATCATTTATATAAATTAAAAACAACAAAGGTCCCAGTATCGACCCTTGGGGAATTCCACATATTATTTTGCCTTTTTTCGAAAGAAAACCATTAATTTGGCACTGCTGATATCGGTTGTTTAGGTATGACTGAAACCATCTAAACTCAACCTCAGAAACTCCATAATAAGTCAGTTTCTCGAGCAAAATATCATGATTAACCGAATCAAATGCCTTACGAATATCAAGAAATACAACTCCAGTCAGCATACCCCTGTCCATATTAGTAAACCATGTATCACACATTTGAATTAAGGCAGTAAGGGGGAGTGGCCCGGACGAAAACCAGATTGTTATTTCGAAATAAGGTCATTTACATTTAAATACTTATACAATTGTTGGAAAATGTCTTGTTCAAAAACCTTACTAACTATTGGTAGAACCGATTTAGGCCTATAGTTTCCCATAATTTGTTTGCTACCCTCCTTATGTATAGGTGCCTCCTTGAGCAACGTCTCTGAATGGAATGTTGTCATCTTATTAAACCAGTATCTTGCAACCTCCTGTAAAATATATTCCTCAGGAACGTCCCTGACTACCTACTCTGTGCCAGCTGTAGCACCAAACAAATCTTTGATGATATCCTTTAGAGTAGTGATATTCGCATCAGTCATTTTAATTGTAGATACCAAATGCTAAATTTTTGCACGGTGCCACCAAGCAGTTAAGGCCTATTTTCCACTAGGCGGAATTTTTCGAGCGAAAAATAAATCTAGCAAACGTGATTGGCTAGCAAAACAGTTTCCCACGAAAATGTCCAAAGCAAGCAAATCATGTCGCTGGATTATTTTTTGCTCGAGCAAATTCGCGTAATGGAAAACCGCTTTAAAACAGGCTGCCGATTGGCCCGAGCGTCGAAATATCATCACGCCCACACTCTCACTAAGCAACAGTTCCGATCCTGCTATTAGTCTTCGGTTAATATGTTAAGATTACACATACTGATATATTTTATAATACTACAGTAACTTTATGTTGTAGTTTTTTGAGAATATTTACCCGGATGTAAAATCGCGTTTGCCTATTTTAATTAGAGCTATGGTAGGTTGATAGTAACTTCTGTTTTAGGACATTGTTCTTTTGTGGAAACAAACCGTCTTTTGTTTGGTAGAACGTTTGTTCTGACTCTGAGGTTTTCAGAAGTCAACTGATGATTATCAAGTACGACAGCTGCGTGTTCGTCTCTTGCCATTTCCCACCAGATAGCCTGTATATATTTCTTGGATACGTTTTGTGTCCCAAAGTTATGATGTCATGAGAATCACACGGATTTCCACGTATCGATACATAATGTGACTTCAAACTAATTACTCTTGGAGGCTTGCCAGGTGGAAATACATTTTGAGCAAGATAAAAAAAACTGATATCTCTTGGCGATGGAAATTGCAGAAAAAGCTATCTGCCATGTGTTGATCGCTGGACCATTCCGTCAATAAATTTTCTTAAATTACGAGAGGGCTGCCATGTCGGCCTGTCATTGTGTATAAGTCGCTTGAAAAATCTTTCTTCGATTCAACCTCTCGTAGGGTTCTTGATAATTCGTCAAATTTGGTTTGATATTCTTCATTACACCAAATGACTTTTGTTGGAAATGGGTAAGGCGTGTCTATCAAATGATGGGCATAGAACAAAGTAAAAGCAATTGTTCACTGGGACTTTGACCACCGTGTAGTAACAAGATTAATGATAACTTGTAAGATGAAGGTGTTGAAGGTCTCATTGAATCCGTATCCATCCTCTGAAGTCGTATTCGGTTGGAGTAAGTTGCATATTTACACCGAGTTCAAACTTTATACGGATCATGGGTCTTTGGAAGTTTTTTGCCATACCAAATTCAAGTGCATGTTCTGCCCGTATCGAGCGGCGGACTCTTCGGTTGTACCTGTACAAGTGTCGACAGCGCCACTAACCAAGTGAAACCAATCCTGCTGTCGTATTTCTCGTGTCTCGTGACCCGTTGACTAAGCCAACAAACTCCAGCATCGCGGAGGAATATCTTGATTTCTGGCTGACCACCTGGTACTAAAATTGAAGGAGAGACATGGAATTGACACTGCATTCACAGAAAGATTTTATAATCCAAGCTCTGGTTACGGTCGTCAACATGAATTCTCGGCGAAGAAAACACCCAAATAAAACACTAATGGAGAAAGGAATGTTGTTGACCTTGACTCGTGCCATAGCCATTGCAGCTTCACGATAACAGAGAATGGTATCTTAGTATGTGGCAATATTATCATCATGACAATGAAACTAAGAAGTTCCACACTTTCCATAGCCTGCGAGGAACCCTAGGGGGCTCTCATAAACAAAGGCCTACTCTGTGAGTTGAAACTGAGTAAACTGTTTATATTTTGACTGAGCAGTTTCATGAAAACTGGTGCAGCATAAGAGTTCTGCCAAAAAATTACATGCCATGCAAGTTCTCTTTATTTGGATATGCATGTGAACGATATGTATAAAGTACTTTGGAATTACTGAAAGAAGTCTAGTAAAAAACTAAATTTCATTTTTTTTGCTTGTTGACAAGCTAAAATGGAGTACCAAATTATAGATAGTTCAAAAGTTTAATGAAATAACAAAACACTTGAACTTCAGATTTCCATCATACTATTGTATGAAAGGTTCAATGGTGTGTTGTAGATAGATATATATTGCAGGTGTATTTTAGAGTGATAGACATTACAGATCGAAGGCTGAATTTGGTTATCTATTACAGGTATTAAGTTACTATTATAAGCAGCTTTGACTATGCATGGTTACAAACATATCAAAGTCTTGCATTTAGTGAATATGTACTATGAAACTATCTTATACCACTTAGTTTAAACACGTAACATGCTTTAAGAGAATTATGTATTATTATTAAACTGCTCTTATACGGCTCAGTGTGAAAGTTTACATTAAACTCATATCGCTAAAGTTACAAGGCAGTAAAACGCTATGTAGCTAGTTTATGATTATCACTTGACACAATATGCAGGAGTAGTTTATCAGCAAATTCCTACCTTCTCGTTTTCAAACTCTCGACAGTACTAAAACTTAGTGCTTCGTCATAAGTGTTCCAGGGAGAATTTAATCCTGATAGCTCTCTTTGTTAGCAATTCAAGGTCGTCCGATACACACTGTGTTTGACTATTATGAAAGACTGGACTTCCATACTTCATAACAAGGCGGAAACACGTCGTGTAAAATTGGAGTAGCAATGTTTGATCTTTTTAAATGGCTTAAAAATTATAATCTTTTTCTGGCTTTTTAAATTCTTTCTTTAATATGTTTTTCCACGTAAGGTCATAAGAGACGTACAGGCCGAGGATCTAAGCGTAGTCACCGGGTTGTTATTAATTCGGAATCGAATTGTATTGGATTTTGACGAAATCCAACACGCAACTCCTTGCACTTTTCTTCGTTAAATTGGAATTTGTTTGCTTGAGCTCGCGTGGTAAATTCGTCTACATCATATTGAATATGGTTCGTTTCTCCTTTGTCAACAAATCCTAGCTTGGTTTTATCATGGACCCAACAAGGTACCTTAGACTCATTCCCCTTCCGAGAAGTAACCGTGATTTAATTTGTCTCGTTGTTTTCTGCCAGTAATAAAATCAGTTATCCAGTCAATTGTCCACGATGGCAAATCATACTTTTTCAATTTCCGAACTAATAAGCAGTGGTCAATCAGATCGAATGCTTTCCTGAAGTCAAACAGAGTTATTCGCGTTTTTCCACCATTGCCATTTGTGGATCCATTCTATTCATGAAGCATACTAAAGCTCGTTTCAAACGTCGCGCTACTGTCGTGTCGAATGCATTGAAAACAATAGATAATCAGCTGAAACTCCTCATTATCGATTGTTTTTAATGCACTCGACACGGCAGTAGTGCGACGTTTGAAACGGGCCTTATAAGTGCGTGGGCAATGCTTGAGTTTGAAATTGTTTCATACTGGCTTGGTCTATTTTCTTTAATATTGCTGGATTAACAACGTTTTCTACCACAAACTGTAGGCAGTTGCGATATTATTGGAGTCAGGGAAACAGGGCTTACGTTTGTTCCCGCGCAGAATTGGTATTTTAAGACTAACAAAGGAGGACACCATGCAGTTATTCAACATTACGAACAATAGACGTTTTTTCAGTTATGCCATAGCAACGTAAATGTTGAGTAATTTTAATACTAGATTGATGCGCTTCAGTAAAACTGACAACAAACACAAACTTTCCCATGCTACAACAATGTAGAATTCTTAGTTTTTATCACCTGTTGGCAGTGGCGCTGTTCACAGTGTTTTTGCGTCCTTGTGTTTTCCATTGCAAAGTTATATATGGTAGGAATAATTCTAATTACAATGAAAATAGAATATGTGAAATGAATAGTTCTTTCAAAATAATATGCCAATCTGCTGCTACATGCTGACACTATAATAACAAGCATTCAGCATAAACACGTCACTACCCTCCTTGTACTTGCCACGGTGAGCAAAAGTGCATTTATAACGGATTCTCTATTTTTGAATGGTACTAGGCAATAATATACGAATAATACAAGTTTTACGTAATAGAATGAATTAGGAATAGTATATGACAACGTTTTGCTGGTTTTATTCTATGAACAGTTATTTGGCCAAGTTACGTTGCTGACGTAATCATTAGTACGTATACTTGGCTAGTCTATCAGCTGCAACTCTTTCTTGTTTGTTTATAGGTTACTGATCAATAAGTTGAACTCGGCGACTATCGTACATGACCAATTGGCAATTTTGTATCACCATTCTTACGCAAAGTCGTGAAGTTATAAATGCTGTACTGGATTGGCGAACTCAATCTTTGTTGTCAGGTCACTATAAACTACAGACTTGATCAAAACTTTGTTCCAAACTTTGATCAAAACTTTGTTGCATTCTAGTGTGAGGTCGGACAAAATGTTGTCGTGGTTTGGCATTAGTATTGCGTTCGGAATTATATGCGTCTTATTTATTGTCGTGGTTATAGGATATCTAGTTTGGACCACTAAGAAATTAGAAAAAGAGTAAGTATGATTGAAATGTATGCTCTTCTCCTGTATAATGGTTTTCAAGTAAATTTTCATATCATTACCGTCCTTTTTTTCACTCTGTAATTTGATATTGTTCATTAGTTTTGTGATTATATGTACAGAATAGGTAATAGTATCACTAGTTCGGGCCATTTCCCACCAGAGGTGAAATTTCAGTGGAAGTCCGTCATGCGACTATTTCGTTAATACGACCATCCCGTTAGTACGATCTCTTTTCCCCGAACAAAACCTTAGTAATTTTCTTATCGAAAGCCCCTGCTAATGCGACCACCCCGTTAATACGATCAACTACCACATTGTTATGTCCATATATCTCTTCGATACGACCACTCAGTGTACCTAAGAATGCTCAGTTTATGTATAAAATTTAACTGAGGTGAGCTGGCTAGAGTCATGGTCTAACGCGAACGGATACGCTTCAGCGTTGACGAAATCAACCGAAGCTGACAGCTTCTTAGACGAGTTTTCACAAAACTACTGGCATTTAATCAGACAGTATAATTACGATTTAGGATCATGTAATTTTTTAAAAAGTATTTTGGCTAGCTGAATCGAACTGTATTCAGTTGATAAGCTACGTTCCCAAACATTAATTTCTTTGGAATTGTGCATACTAACTTTAACTGAGCAAAGACCTGTTTCATACGACATCGTTAACAATATTAGTGCAACAATTTGACCCAGTCCAAAGAGTTTGCATGCTATAACCATGTAACTCGCCTTGCCAAGATCCCCAGCATTTTGTGCTGGGATCTCGGCAAGGCGAGTAAAGTACTCAACATAGAGAACATTTGGAAACTCGATGCCACCGGGCTTTGAATTCGCCTAGCCAGGTGACTCAGCTCCATACAAACAGGACCTGAAAGACTGCAAACTTCACCCCGCACCAGATTTAGTTTCACTTGGTTGTAAATAACTGGTCGCAATTATGACTCTCGCCGATCACGAAGCGCTTCGTTCGTTTCCTCCGACGTTATATCGAAATAATGCCGGTGTGATTGTATTTGGACTTTAGCGATCATACCCTGTGTATAAACGAGGAAAAAATCTTTACTTACCTGACAAAAAACCACAGGATGTTTTTTGATTTTGTGTGTATTTTTTCTGTTTTTCCCATGAGTTTTATTTTTATTTTCACGTGACCGTTCCCAAGCTTTTTTCGATGTTGTACATGTGTTTCCAAGTTTGTATTTTTTACTTTATTTGGTAACATTTCTTTGTAACTTTTCTTTACGTTTTGATTATTTGAATGTTTGTGATTTTGATGTCAGGTTTTCATTTTTTTACTGATTTTCTGTGACTTCTTTATTCTGTTTCTAAATGACGTATGTTATTGAAATCAGGGATTCACCGCAGTTGTAGAAAGACAGTTATTAAGCCTGGTTCTCAAACGTCACTGATGGTTCGCGATGCTCTTGCGACTTTCGTTGTCGATCATCAAAAGAGAAAACTACTTCCGATAACCAAGAAAATTACTTACTGATAACCGCGAGCAATAGGCATTGCCGATTGGCGGCTATATATGAAAACTAGGCATTAAGCCTGATTCTCCTATGTACCCGATGGTCGGCGACGTTCATTGTTCTTGATCACTCCTGCCTAAAATCCTTTGCCTGGGGGTAATAATTTTCTCGAATGATGAAGAACAATAGTCGCAAGAGTATCGCCGACAATTACCGGCATATGAGAACCAGGCTTAAGGAGCAATTTTGGCCATTGCTGTTTATTTATTCTATGAAAGTGACTACAAGGTAGAGGAACCATGACATACATTTACATTTTTACAGGATAAATGAGAAATGGAAAGACGTGAATATTGGAGGAAAGAAACACTCAGGGGAGTTACGTTCAGTAAGAGCACCCGGTCAAAGTACAATGTTACAACTAACACTTGGTGGAACTGTGTCTTCTACGTCATCAATTCATCCTACCAAAGAAACATGGTTAAATATACAAAACTCAAATCGAGGACTGTCATCTAACAATGGAGCCGAAAAAACAACGATGAGGGACTTACAGGAGATGTTTGGCGAAACATCATCGGAAGCTGCGCGTACCTCATCTAGCAGGGATGAGGATATGCGTAGCACAAGTGTAACAGTTGAAAAGCCTTTAGACAGTTCGGCATAGGTGGTCTGGCGATGGTCGGGTAATCATTTCACTGCTTTAGGATCGCATGGAATAACGTTTTGACCATGGTGAATGGCTTCTATAGTTCTGAAAAGAACTGTTTGAGTAATTTAGGAGTGATACTAAAAATTAAACTTGGAATGACCAAATAAAACTTAGTAAAAGGCACCATGGATTTCGGCGGACCGCTCTTCAGGTGTATCGTCTGCTAACTGAGTGTGGGAAAGGAGCTTGTATTTATACCTGAGGTAAACGCCATGATGTCATCGCGTGGGAATGGAAAGTTGTCAAAACAAGACTAAATTGAAAACAAAGTCTTTTTGACGACAAAGGTCCGGATCTTTAAGGTTAATGTGAACCACTTCCATTGTCTTCAAGGCAAAAGTCGTTTGGCATTTTTCTAGAATGCTAAATTGGAACTTTTGTGGGCAAAAAGACTTTGTTTTCGATTTAGTCTTGTTTTGACAACTTTCCATTCCTACGCGATGACATCACCCGCGTTCACCTCTGGTATACAAGCTCCTTTCCCACATTCAGTTAGCAGACGATTGCACCTGAAGGCGGTCTGCCGAAATGCATTGTGCCTTTTACTAAGTTTTATTTGGTCATTCTAAGTTTAATTTTTAGTATTACTCCTAAATTACTCAAACAGTTCTTTTCAGAGCTATAGAAACCAATCACCATGGTCAAAACGTTATTCCATGCGATTCTAAAGTTTGTTGCCACTACAAATTTTTTGTTCTAATTTCACTGCTATAGCCACGAGGAGAAAAGAATAAGGCAGAGGAGGTTAGACAGCGAGTTGCAAATGGGTTACTCATTGATCGCCGGAGAGTGAAAGTTTATCGGCCCACGATAAAATTATGATCTTAAACCTGATTTTCACTTGGATCGCAAGCATAAGCGAGAAAACAAAGGGGGACTTTTCCTGTGATGATTATACAAACACAAAACAGAAAGAATTTTATTTTGAATTTCCTTTGTTCTGCCTAAGCTTCTGCTAGGTTGCTTATGTCAGTGCTCATGTCGTACGCTTCATTGCGTTTCATTGTTTAGCCTTTTCTCTTACGCTATGCTTATGCTTGCGTTGCAAGTGAAAACCAGGCTTAATAGAGGTGTGGAGACTTGGAATAGTCTCCCAAGACATCTTATCCAATCAGAAAGCATTCCAAGTTTTGAATCTATAATCAAACAGTCAACTTGATAGTCCCAAATTGTAAGCGTGAAAGGTTTATATTATTATAAGTTTGTTTTATATCATTAGAGTTTGTAGTATGTACACGGCCTATTGGAAGACGACATATTTTCTTTTTGTAAACAATTTTAAAATGTGAAATTATGAAATAGTATGCCATGTTTAAATAAAGTTAAAGAAGTTGAAGTTGAATTTCCAATACCAGTACAGTTCAAGCCTGGTTTTCATATGTCGTAATGATGGTTCCCGACCATTGTTGCCGACCAATAAAACAGAAAACAGACAAAGAACTTTGCGCATCAATGATGACTAAAAATAGGCATCGTCGATGAATTACGATGATTAGCTACGATATATGAAAACCAGTCCTTTGTTTCAAGCGTCGCACTGCTGCCGTACCGAATGCATTAAAAACAATCAATAATCAGCTAAAATCTCTCATTATCGACTTTTGTATGCATTCGACAAGGCAGTAGAGCTACGTCTGAAATCGACCTTAAGAAAAGTTTTAGTTCACAATGTACGTAGATTACTCTTCAAGGCACACGCAATAAATCCGACCGCTAGACAGATACAATGAAAACGTTTAAAGCTATACAATGATAGATGAGTCATGTGGGACCATTAATAATTCAAGCGTTGGAAACTTGTACTGCTTGCATGAAAACTCGTCATGGTAACGTTGAAAGGACATAGATGGCTAGCAAAGAGGAGCGAATGAGCAATCTTACATTTAGCGTAACCAAATCGAAGAAAGTACAATACTAAGTAAGAATTGTGGTGAGTAAGTTATGCAAATTAATGCAATATTTGCGCCGGAAAAGTCTATTTAATGACTGCAAACTTGGATTTCCAGTTGCTACAGTGAGCAAAACATAGCTTCTCCTGACTGGAAACGAATTCATTTGTACGATTCAGTTCGGGCAGCGGAAATGCAAAATTAACTTGAATTACTTGTCTCGGTGAAGCAACTACGTTTTGTAAATATCTGGCGCTGTTGATATTAAACCTTACCTGTGTTTCAATTTTGATGTCGTTGTGTGGTAATTATGAAATAAACACTTTTGATTGGTTAAGTGTAATGTTGACTGTAGTTAACTTAATTAGCTTTTCATACAACAGACACCTAAAGGATTGAAGAAATAATCTTAAGTGTTTGACATGTTACTAGCTTTACTACACACGGAGCTTCAGAAGTACGTGCAGGTACCATGGCTATGTTGTTATTTAATATGAAGTGGTCGACGGTGCTGTGTTCTTAATATATATAGCTCTTCATTTATGCAAGACATGAACGACTGAAGTATGGTTTAGCTTGTACTAATTTGAATTTCCTCCCAACTATACTTTTCTGAATACGCACCCAGTACGTTTCACAATAATCTTTGTGATTATACGTTTGTACTTGTTCGTCGAGAGCTTACAGTGGATGGACCGGAAAATATTTGCGTCGCTAGAATCGAGATTTCACTTCTGTGTTGTGCAAGCTGACATTTTAACCGTAATGGGCGAGTCGAATATGACCTCATGCATAACGACTATGAAGCACCTTACTCTCATCCGACCAGTATGAGAAATACTGGACAATGATGAGTAAGTATACTCAATTTATTTCTCTTTAGATTACACTTTGTAACGGCGTGATGTCACTGTCTTCCTGGACAATACTTGCCATTAGTCTGTCCTGCTCCACCGTCATCTTCAACTTTATTATTTATCTAATCATTCTCAAGTCTTGGGAAAGGTACAAAAAGGAAAGGTAAGCGGACTTTTAATCCTTCTGCAAGGACTTTCACAGGCTGGTCACCATTCCAGTCTAGGCTTCAAACAATTGGTACAGTAATTGGTACAGTCAGCATGCAGTCAGTCGTACAGTCATAGTGCAAATTTTGTGGGGGGGAGGTGGGTGTATGCAGCTATCTAATGTGGGCTTCTGATTGAGTTGTTCACATTTTTGGCGCATTTGTATCAAAATCTTAAAAAAACTCCATGAGCACTCACCCCTCCCTGTTTTCGTTCAAATTGCCATCGAACACGGTGTTTGTGGTAATATATAAATATTTCGAAGCACAAATGGCGGAAGTCATAGGAGCGAGGCAAATATAGCACGCGATCAAAAAGCTAAAGTATGTTATGAGTTATTGGTGTATCAACGAATTACAGTTCGATTAAACGAAAATTCACGGCAATCAGCGCTGAGTTGAACTTGTATTCTGCAGCATTGAGCTAAATGAACCCTTATTGTCATAAATAGTACAGCTATCTGTTAATTTACGGCCAAACCTGCCGTTGAAAGTTGGCAGTTGCTAATTCTTGGCGTTTCTTGCCATCCTAAATACTCAATAGCCGGGATTTACGAGAGCGTAGCGGATAGAATGTTGTAATGATCTCATGCACTCTCTTGGAGGTATCTTAGTAAAAAACAGCCAGGCAACAGACATTAACCACTGCCATTCCGTTATACTGTAAGAATCGTAACTTGAGAAGAAAAGGCTTAGTTATGTAGGTAAAAAACCCCAACTTATACCATAAACAAAGCAATGGTCATGTCTACTGCGTCCTGAACAGTCACAAATTTGCCGCTGACCTTCCAAATGGTTATACTTTTCAAAGAAATCGTTTTCAAATCCGTTTAAAAATTTTAAAGCTTTACCCTTCTGCTGAATTTGGGCAGAAGAATGATATAGTCCCTCAAGTTTATTTTTGTCAATTTTTCCGAAATTTATGTATCTACCGTTTTAGCTAATTATTATTTTTTCAAATCTGCTGATGGTTACTTTTCTTTTCTTTTTATCAATGTAAAATTAAGGTTACTGTCCAATGACCCAGTTTGAAAAATTAGGTGTTTGTTGATCGTTTAGAAACTTGAAATTCTTTCCATTTTCACGAATTTTTTCAAAACATCCAATTGCAAGCCGAACAGTCCCAAATTTACCCCGGGGGCCGGTTGTTCCTACGCCGTTTAGCTTAAACGGTTGGATAAGTCAGAATTCAAAAACACTCTCACACATTTTCTAAAACTTTCAAGTTAAACCTTATGTAATTAAACTATAGCTAAATACATAATTATTGTATTCAGTAAAAAGACTTTCAATTTCGTTGTTCAAGGAATACACAAACACGATTTCTATTTTGAACTTATTCATCGTTTAGGCTAAACGCGCTTCAAACAACCGGCCCCAGATATTCAAAATCGATACGCTTGTCATCAAGAATGGTTTTCAAATAATAAAGATAAATTTTTAGAATTTTTAAATTTTACTTTTTCGATGAATTTTGGCTTGAGAATATTTAGTCCCCCCATTTGAGCTTCTCAGTTTTCCTGAAGTTTATCTTCTGCCGTTTCAATTTTTTTTTCAACGTCTATCGATGGTTAGCTTTCTACTAGTACAGAATACAGGTATCTGTCAATTGACCCATTACGAAAAACCAATTTTAGAAACTTGAAAGTTTTTTCCTTTGCTTTTTCACGAACTTTTCAACACTCCTGATTGAATCCTGAACGGTCCCAAGTTAGCCCCAGACGTTCAAATCGTTGTACAGCCATTTGCATTTGAGCTTGCACCGCGCATTTCTAACGCGTTGCCACGTTGTTTGAAGTCGTATGTTCATTGGTTGGAAATGTAGTGTTGCTAAGGGTGCGATGTGATGTTGCTACGGCACTCGGCAGGCTTTCAAACCGTTTTATGCGCCACACATTGTACTGTAAAAATAAACAAGCACATTTTTTGTACTGCTGATTCAGGAAGACCGTGAAACGCGAATAGTTGTCATATTAGTGTCAACGGATTTATAACGATTTCTAAGCCGATTTTCAATGTTCATGGGTGCGGCCTCAATTATGTTTATTTTCAAAATCTAAGCGTTGCAAAGAGTGCGAAAATGTGGAGAATCAGCGAGAAAGAACGAACGTCCAGAAATAGAAAAGCCTTGTCTTCTGGGATTAGAAGGACTGTTAATAATATTATACTATTACATTAATATATTAATATATTAATAATAGTCCTTTCTCGCTATTTTCCATATTAAGACCAGACCAAGCTTCGTGGTCTTAATTCCAGTCAAAAATGAACACTACCGAACGTGAGAATTCAGATTTCCTCAACTTTGCTCTCCACGTCACATTTAATTAGCGTTTATATACCCTGCAAAACAATGAAATATGAGATAAATGGTGTGGTTTTTGCTGTATATCGAAATGTTTTCTGAACTCCATTCTCTGTCGTTGCACTGGATGATATTTTCTGGTAAAGTACTTCGGCTCATTGGCTCTACCCTTACAGGTAACCGCCTCATTCGGACAACTGTTTGTCTACTTTGCATTCCTCTACATATGCGTACATTCTCACCCTTCGTTTAACGCACCGTGTAATTGCCGCAATCAGTGCAAGTTTTTTAGTCGGATGAGAATTAAACATCCGGTGCCGCGTGAACGCCTCGACCGCTTCGTCGCAGTCACCTCTTTGCAGATCATAGATTTCTCAATCAATCATCGACGATGGCCGACAATGGGCACTTTGTATGTAGATAAAAACCTGTAATATTTTTTCTTTCAGCAGAGAAGCACCGTTCAGGTTGTCTTCTTATCGAAGACACTCGCAAGGAACATCCACCAATGGCAGCTTGTCGACATCGGCATTCATGACAAGTTCGGGAAGTTCTAGTTTTAACTCTGTACATGCTTTCGAGTCCGACCAAGCGATGGAAGCAGAACGGAAAGTGCGTCACATTATGGAAAGATCTGCTTCTTTTGAATATTGGTGGGATGACGCTAGCAATACTTACAACGTCAAGCCCTAGTAGTGTCTTCTGTAATGTTCTCTTTCAAACCAAAGTCAGAATTATATGCCAAGAAATTTTGCACGTTATAAATTTCTTATATCAGCTATAAGTAATGTTTAAAAGGACATTGGTAATAAAAATGATATGATTTTATTTAAGAAAAACTAATTTAAAATCGTTGGAAAAGTATCACTTCTTTACTAAGTTTCCTTACTTTTCCTAGTTCTCGAGGTAATTCGTTCAACAGCAGTCACTTCTGCGATCTTGCATACTGAATTTTGATGCCATTTAAACTGCTGTTTAATCAAAGTCATAAGCAGGAAAGCTGTGCAAAACTACTTTTTAAATGATAGAATGCAAATGAAATCTCTTCGAAACAATATGGGTCATTTTAAGGAGGCGTCCTGCAGTTTTTATTACCAGCTAGTAAATTTATAGCGTGAATAAAATAACACTTCTTCGAATGAAGATTTTATGCTACGACTGAAAAATAGGCACGCTAAGGCGTACATGTATCTGCTGCACTGAAAATTGAGGTACTCTGGGTTGTTTACCATTTGCGCAGCAATTTCTAGTAACTCGACACGGAAAGTAGTAAATGGAACAAGCATATTCGACATTCGACCCAACCAGAACGGTTACGACATTGTAGCTGGGATTCTTTCTTGCATTCTTGCCTATAAATAATGTGGGTTTTTTCTGCGTAATTGGTCCATTTGCTTGCTTAGGATTTTTATATGCGCTATTTGAATATAGCTGAATCTACAATTGCATTTACGGCTAATGCAGACACATTGGTATTCGCCAACATCAAATGGTCTCAAATGGAGTTCTTTTAACCTATTCTCTAAAATACTGTTTCTAGTCAGTGTAGTCGCTATGTTGCTTACTTGAGGTTGAAGTTGCAAACGGCCGGGTTTCAACTCCATGTCATCCGATAAAATGAGCTTTCGCTTTATGAAATGGTGTGAAGAGCATAGGTTACTGTCTATCAAAACATTTCCCACTTTGAAAGGGAATATTTCTAGGCCATGTGTATTCCCATACAAAACACATTTAGGTTTTAACCAGATTCTTGCAGAGAACAGGTTTGCCCACGTGTGCTTGATTGCGGTGCCCCTCCCAAAACTGGGCACCGCTCTATATTCTGCAAATGTTTGATTCGTCTGTTCGTCTGTTCGTCAGTACGGAATCATAAGCATCAATTAGCCTGCTGGCAGGCTGTCTTGGGGCGACAGCCCGCAGGTTCAATCATCATGAGTGGCGTTTTATACTGTACTGTTTGATACATTTGTCAGAGATTTGCTGAACAATTGATCAGGTTGAAGGAGCTAAGTTAGGCTGTTAAATATATGACGAACTTTACTACAGTTTAGTTACTGCACCGATAAGTTGCCAAGTTAGAAGTCTTAAAATACGTGTGTTAGTTAAGGTCTGATATGCGATTATTTTATTGAAGTACTATATAAATAACCATTACAACCGTGAAAAGTCACACACTTTCAGTTTTATTTTAAGCAACGACGTCTGCCGCAATGCACTCAGACATATAATTATAGTAACGCCCTATCTAGTTAATATACTAATATAATATAATTTCTTTTTACACAATTTTATTTCCAAAATAACTCGTCACGAATCGCTTCTGCCTCGATGCAAAAATTCTTATCATGGGTGAAAAATCTGTGTTTATTTATTAATGCACCCTGTGAAGTTGTGAACAGTATTTTTATCAATGTTGTTCCAGCTTGTTTAACCATTATATTAAGCCGCGTACAGACAGACAATTTTTGCTTGACACGTTTTTTTGACGACATCGCTTGCTCGTGTGTACAGTGAACAAGTTTTTATTGACAAGTTTTCTTTTTCATAACAAAACGAATATAAGCGACTGAATCCCAAAACATAAATTTTGAAACTTTATGACTTGCCAAGTTTTCCTTGTTGGCCGTACACACGAGCAACTTTTCTTGTTCAAAAGCTAGCATGACTAACTTTTGAATAAGAATACTTGCCAAGGAAAAATTTTCAACTTTTTGCCGTACACACGAGCAAATAAAACTTGTCAAGGAAAAATTGTCCGTCTGTACGCGGCTTTAGTCTTAACCCTAATCTTAACCCTAATCCTAAAACCTAAACTTAACCACATCGGGAGTATTGTTACAAATATATCATGACATCATGCACTATTTGCTTTGCAAGGAAAACTAAACTGAGCCCCAATACTGCATAAATCTTGCGCTTGCCTCGCAGAAAAAGTTATCTTAAAATTATTTGTACTCTAAACAAAAGCAAAACAGGTAACCGACTAAAGACGACTCGCACACGTCAGACCAAAAACAATAATTTAAATTGAAAAGGAAAAGGTCTAAGTCGAGCTGAAGCGGGTCCATATAAAAGCAAAAGCCAAATCCCGAAAGGGCACCGCATCGTAGAACTGCGTCTGGTTCGTCTTGTGTTCTTTAAGACGGGTTGAGAGATTTCTACCGGTCTCTCCAATCTACAAACCACATTCGCATGGAATGCGATACACACCAGGTTTCTGAAGTTCATCTATACTATCCTTGTGAGTGGAAAAAAGAGCGGAACAATTTATTGTAACTTGAATGGCAAACTTTGATGCCAACTTCTTTTAAAATTCTAACAGTTTTGTATGAAGCTGGACCCATAAAAGGCAAAGAAACAGAAGACTGATATTCAATATTTTGTTTCTGTTGTTGTTGGTTATTCATATCATGATCTATGAATTTCCGAGGCTAACCATTCATTATCAGAACATTTCTTAAATGCTCTAACTCAGCATCCAAGATGTTGGAATCACAAACTGTTTTTGCACGGTTAATTAATGTCTTGCATACCGATCTCTATATGCTAGGATGGTGAAATGAATTGTAGTTCAGATATCTGTCTGTGTGTGTTGGTTTCCTGTAAACCTTATGACCGA
>JAODVM010087761.1:0-35338 GCA_025400095.1 Phenganax marumi | reverse complement strand
TTTATTCGATTTTATTATCGGCCGTCTTTTAGTGATGCTTATGCGCGAGCAGTGCTTTCCCAGCCTCCTTGACTGGTTGTTTGAGTCACATTGTTGCTTTTCTTCAGCTTTAAACTAGCATTGTTATATCGAACTTCTGTGTTCGAAATATAATTGGGGATTTTGCAAGGGCGCGAAGCGCCCGAAGTAAAGTCGAGATTATATGAGAACACAGAAGTGAGATATAACAATGAAGTGAGATATAACATGAGAAATTTAAGCAGATGTTGTGAAATACACAGCCTGAACAAGCACTTGAAACCTGTTTGTTCTGTTTTTGATAGAATTGCAGTATGAAAATGTACTTATCTAACGCACCTTACAAAACTATACATTCTGGTGAAAATTGCAATTTTTGTGTCAAAATATTGACAAACGTGAGCCTAGGCCCCAGTCCATGAGACTGGGCAAGTGTAAGACCAGACAAATATTACTATGATTACAGCTTGAGTTTGCTCGGGACTACTGAAATCAAGTGAATGCATGCACTGGTTGACTAAAAAATTGTTTGTGTTTCATTCAAAAAAGCTATGAAAACTCACTTGGTGGCATCGGCATCTCTGGCCTTTTAAACAGGATTGTTAGGGTTGCCGCCATTATCAGTCTTTTAGTTGGAAATTTGTATCTGTACATGCATTTGTATCTACTTCATGGACTACAATTTTTTGGCCCCATGTGAACACCTTTTGCGCTAGAATTAACCCTGTTTTGAGTAAATAGGCTGTACCAGGAAAAGTTTTGATCAATTCCAAATTCGTCCTGTCTTGTGCGAATTTAGTCTTAGTTGTCGAAGCATTTCACTATGCGGTAGTTTCCTGGTTCAAAACCCACTGTAATTGGAGTGAATAAAAAGCATTTTGTGACTGTCTTGCTAAGAACCATGCATGAAATTTTTTTTTAATTAGATTTTCTACAATCTTACCATCAATCGCCATTACCCTGAAGGATATCCAACTAGTACTCTACTTTTCTTTGCTTTGGGAGATTTAACATTGAATTCTGCCTAGAAAGAACGCTGTGGTAAATTACATGTTATATTGTGTATTGAAACTTACTAGTTTTTTTGCATCAAACTTCATGTTTAGCTGAATTTAGTTTAACAGTTGTTTTCTAGAATTAATAGTGAATACCAGTGAATACCATTCTTCTCCTGAGTTAGTCTGCATATGCACTGTGCAAGTATGTATTGGTTAGGTTCATAATTAAACTTAATTGTTCTCAAGAGTGGTACTAGTTTTCCATTTAAAACATCATTAAGGTTAAAGTATAAGGCTTATCAACACGTCAATCAAGCAATGGATCAATCAACCTCTCAACCAATCAAGTAAGAATACACAGCCTAAGCTGGATATGACAAGTGTCACATTACCTTGGGTTAATACTTCTATGCCTGGTCTACTGCTGAATGGTAGCCATCTGGGGTACTGCAGGGCATCAAGTTGAGACTATGTCTACTCCTGCTTATGTTCATTAACATAAAGGCTCAAAACCAGCATAGTTGACTATTTGTGGACACCACAAAAATATTGGAAATCACCTGAAAAGGTACTTTTAGTCAAACCCAATCTGCAGCTATGTCTGTGGACGTTTGGTCCTTAAATGATGATGTTTAATCCCAAGGGGTAACAAGAAATTGCTATTAAGAATAAAAAGTCTAGCAACGTCTTAGCATCAGTAATGCTCGGTGGTAATGCACTGGGACATATACTGATTTTCAGCCTTAACTCATTGCATCTGATCTTCAGTAGATTATGCATGTCATCAAAAAAGTCAAGAAAGCAACGAATAAATGTACACTTTAGTATCATTAAAATGCTCCAGTGGGCATCTGTATTTTTTACTGTTCTAATATTAGGCTTATTGAAGTACTGTTTGCGACTCCCTCCCAAAGTACCCAAGTAACGACTTGGAGAATATCGAAGAGAGCCCTGACAATTGTTTCTTCTAGCCCACCACATCATGCTTAGTTATCTAGGCTCCCTCCATGTAATTTCCATAGATGAACATGGGAAGGGCCATTATTTTTAAATTAGAATTCGGTATCTATGTAGCACAACTACTATTCTTAAAGTTGTTTAACTAAAACTCTGTGCAAACAATCAGCACAAACTGTAAGTAAATTGGGGACATAAAACTTCAACATGGCATCAGGAGTGTGATGTCCACCTAATGACATGGAAAACTTGTCTTCTTAACATAGTCCTGAATTTAGTGAAATTCAACAGCATGGACAATAGATTTAAACCTCCTAAAATGGACCGGATTAGTACAGGCAACGTACACAAGTGATTCAAGGTATTTATCGTGGTAAAATTGACGAGAGCGCTTAAGCCCAAATGAAAGTCATAAGTAGTGAGGAGAACAAGTTAAAATTTTGTGCACTCCAGTGATGCGCAAAATAGCCCAAATCACTACCCACTCATCAACTATTTGGAGATGAGCAAACTTCCAACCAAGGAGCCTTTGCCAATAACTCCAACAAAATGAACTGCAGAATTTTCAATTGAAGTTCAAAGGCTGCTTCAGATGTGGGAAGAGCTGTGACAAACAAAAGAATTGCCTGGCGAGAAAAGTTGAATGCAACCAGTGTGGGAAACTTGGTGATGCACGAGTGTGTATGGAACAGCACCTTCAACAAGTCCATTCCATAGTTAATAATCTGGAATATCAAAACCTAGACATTTACCTTGAAGGTACTGACAACACCAAAGCACCATACAACATTTTTGAGTATCAAGAAGAAAGAACTAGAGATATTAAACTGATCAATGTCTTTTCAGGGCGTATTATGTCCACATAGAACAATTCATGGGAAGTCAGTATATAATCAGGAAACCCTTTCAGAAAAAAAAATTGCCACTGTAAATGTCAACAATCTCTACTCTATCAGATTCAAAATAGACATAGGTGCATATCCTCATGTAATTACAACTGAAGATCTACAAAATTTGCCCTTCTCTTGTGATATCTAGCCTTGCCACAATAACATAAAAAGCTATGATGGCTCCTAAACAGGGAACATTGGTGAAGTCATAAAAAGGTCTCTTTCAAGTTCAAGTCAAAGGACATAAAATTGATTCAGCATTGTAGAAATACCAGGAAGTTTGTCTATGTTAGGATGTCAATAGTGCCAGGGATAGACCTGGTTATAAGATAAACCCTTGACATCTGCAGAGAAAGATCGTTTAAACAAGGAGAGTATTTGAACAAGCAGATAATACAGTGATTTTTTCTAGGCTATCGAAAGAGTAAAGCATGGGGGCAACTTCAATATGACATACCAGACAAAGAAGGCAGACATACTAATTACAAGGAGAATTACACGAGAACCAGTTTGAACCAAGATGAGACTCCATCAATGTATTGAGGGGTGAAGAAGTTGACATCGAAGGCAAAGAACATATGTCAATGAATGCAGAAGAATTGTTTGTTTGTATGGGTCACTGTGACGAATAAACAATCCTGATTTACATTTTATGTTGGCCATTTGAAGTTTCTTATTGCAAAATTGCTAACGAAATATGATGTATGTTCGATTTAAACACTGGAAATCTTGCGAACTGAAAATCATGTTCATTGCCTGTACAGAGAATTGTGCAGGAATGCAGCTCAATATGCAAGTGCAACTCCTGTCTTCTCACCTAAAACACCCCTGCACTAGCAAACCAGCTCTCGGTAAGCAATACATCATGAAATTTTGTGTCCGGGACCTTTGTATGATCTGTTTCCAATCAGCTCCTTATACTGATACCAAGCAGCTTGCAAAACCCATTGATCTAGACAATCCAAGTTAAGCCCTGGATTGTCTGTTATGTCATTATACGGCACAGTCAGACTTTTGTGCTCAAAAGCATTCTCATTTTTACTGGCAACCTGAGGATTTCATGGCAACACATGCATTCTGCCTCTCTGTTCATTTCTACTAATGGTCTCACGAACACCTAAAAACAACATGAACTACAACAAATCAAGATCATTTACCAATCATGATGACCCACATAAACTGACAATTCTTCCACTTCCATCAACATAATATGTGCTTTGCCTTTCATGTCAACTTGTTCACCCCTCGATACACTGACGGGAAGCTCATTTCAGTTTGAACCAACAACCTAGAATTTCATCCTCATGGAAAGCGTTGCCTTTAAATTCATTCGAACTTTCACCTAAAGTGCATACACACTCAATAAAACATACCAAAGCACTCAGTTATGTCAAAAGTGAGGGCACTGATCACACATGCATCTGCACAGAAGAACAATAGTGGTCCTTGTTAAAATTTTTGCTTAATTGCTGGAAAAAATGTTTAGGCTGATTTCAGCAGAAAAAATCATGAACTCTGACACAAAACTTATTGAGTTCCAGCACACAATATGATCTGAATTTACCACCACTTTTTGTCTTGCTAGATTTCATGTTGCAGCCATGCTAAGGTTGAACTAGAAGTGCTTAAACCTCCAAATTTAATCATTTTAAAAATATAATTTTGGCTTGATACCTTTCAGGGTAGAGGTGTGCCATTGTAAAAGGTATAACGAAAATCTGGTTCTAGCATAGCATGACTTGCATGGTTTTTAGTTTATTATATGTTTAGGTCTGAAAGCAGAAGGAATATACCGGAAGAATGGGAATAAAGCAAAAATTAGAATGTTGAAAAAATTGTTCAACCAAGGTATTGTTCAAGTTACATTAATTAATCTTGTTAGAGTGTTCGTACATGTGCATTTTATTGAATATAACATTAGACGATTTTTTGACAAGCTTAACTGAAGTCATTCAAAAAAATTTGTGTGGAATGGCATCTGTTCATTAGGAAACTTTACTTGAAAGACATTGTTATTGAAAAAAAATTTAATTCACGTTTATTGTCCTACTTGACCTGTTAACTATTTGGTAAGTGGTCATTTCTTTCCCAAACATTATTGTCTTTGAGTAAAGTGCAAGGAAAGATGGCCATATTTCGCTAGCTGCCATTTATTTTGAATGACATTCTAAAAGAACTTTCCTTAAGCTTCTCAATGAATGTGACATCCATAGTTCAATGGCAAGCTAGCTATTAGTACAAATTTGTGTTACATGCTGCAATATTTTATAGGTTTGCTAGAATGTCAAGTGTTTTAGAAAGTGTAAACGGAAAGTTCTGTTAGCAAAACTGAAGTGTAATTTCTGTAACAGAATAGTTGTAAAGCTTTACTTACAAAAAATGCATTGCAAGATTTCCTGTCTAATATTAAAAGTGATGTAAAATTCAATATTTGAAGCATCTTTCATTTTCCATGGTGTCTTTCAACAGACTGCTGTTCTTGTTGTGTGTAGTTCATTACTGTTTTTCTTTCAAATTTTAACACATGATTATCTAAAAACAAAAACCAGCAAAACAGGCTAATGTTTCTTATTACAGATGTCACTGGTACAAAATTCTCACATTGTGGATAATATTCATTGTTTCGGTGTGAGAGTTTGTGCATGTTAACCCTGTGGCGTAGTTAGCCATGGCATTTGGTCCTGCAATACTGTATTCATATCATTCCAATAGATTGTAAAATTGTGTAGTCTTGCCATTTAAAATCTTATAGCCTTCACATTTCTTCCTATCATAATATATTTTTTGCAAGCATTAGAAACTTTAACCACACCATCAAAATAAATAACACCAAACAACATTCAACTGGATTAAATGATAAGAATTTTTGTAGTAAAATTGACATAGTAAAAGCTATATAGATTTACATCATGTTGTCATCTAATAAGATAATCACTGCTATTTGGCTTAGCTTCTGTGAACCGCTAAAATTGCATTAAAAACTGTGGTATTGCAAGAAACGTTAGTGTAGTGTTTATACTGCGCTACGTATTTACTGCTCGACAGGGATCACGTTTGCATGAGTAATTCTCAGAGCTGCAGTTTAACAGAGTGTAGTGTGTAAGATGTTCTCAAGGTCTTAGAAACTTTATGCTCTCCTTGATGTCTCTGGCTTGTCATTGGAGTAACTCTTACTCCTTAGCAACAAACCACATTGCCTTTATTTTTAGATGCTGAGTCAGTAATGATTTCTCATGAAGAATATGAGCCACATGATGTTGCTGGACTTTTGAAGGAATACTTTCGGGAGCTGCCAGATCCTTTGATGACTGAAGATGCTTATGCACATTTCATCACTGCAAGTATGCTGTCCATTTTATGATGTAAAAATCTACCTTTTAGCTTGCCAATGAATGCTGAAACTCAAGCTCCCTCTTACTTACAGATTTAGGAGGCCTTGTGAGCTTTTACTTTCAGGGAGCCACTACTTTCAAGGGCTATTTACTTTGAGTTCTCAAAATATCGTACAAAAAGAAATGAGAAGTAACCACAAAGCGTTTTGAGCATGCATAAATGCTGCACGTGTTCTTGGACCTGCAAGTTTATTGATAACTTGAACATGGAAATCTTTAAGAGCATGAATGCAGCACATTCTGCAGGAAAAACTTATATAAGAGGGCTGCAACTCTGGTAGGCCACTAATGTAGGTGGTGCTGCCACTTTCAGAAAATTGTGGAGAATACATAAATTTGACTTTACGTTAGGGAGGGCATTACTTTTGGTGAAGCTTTACCATCAGGTGGCTGCTATTTTCTAAATCTGATAGTAGTGCAATGATGTTTGTAAGAGTGAAGTTGTTAGGCTTTGAAGCATAAAAGGGGATCTCTATCCCCCAAACAACTTAGCTTAAATACAAGATACATTTGCTGCCGCTTATGTGTAAGTTTTCTTTGACAACACAATTTTTGCATAAAAGTGGATTTTGCATATAAGCGGATGTTGTCCCAGGCCACACAAAAAAGCCATTGGTACAGTACAAAAGAAGTTTTAAAAAAATGATGAGACACCAGTTTTTCAAGCAACATTATATTCCAGTGCAAAGACTTGCATGTGATGGCAAATTGAAGCAATGCTCACTCCATATTTGTTAGCAGTTGCTTTCTGTGATTGTGAGGGAAATTCTACGAATGACTTGATTACACCAAGTTTTTTTAGCGAGAGTTGGTGTCTTTTTACTTGCCATTATTCTAACAAAGTGTTTCGAATTGGTAGGCACCAAAGTTTACTAGTAGGCAACAATTAGTAGTGCAAAAAACAATTTGCACATGATTGAGCCAAGAAACAAAGGAAGCAATTGAAAGCAACTAGGCCAATTGTATAGTGATGCAAATTTTGTGAAACAGCATTGGAGTTTCTGACAAGATGACTCTATGTGAAGGCATGTTTGAAAACACTTTGTGAAGTATAAAGTGAAGTGTAAATATGTAAGAGAATGTAAATTAATAAAATGACAGGCTAAGTATTTACATGAATTAAATTGGTATTTACATCAAATATTTAACATAATTACAGGAATTATAAGTAATGAAATCGTTTTTAAATCTCATTAATCTCAATGCGTTGAATTTGGCTACTTGAAATCTTACTCTTAGAGATGTCTGAGAACAGTTTTGAGGAGGTAATAAAAGATAAAGTTTTCTTTTAGGGTTCTTAGCAATATTTTTATGGAGTTAGTCAGGTTTTGTCTTTGCTTGGCTAGTGGCATAAGGGCCAGCTTACTGAGCATACCCTCATAACATTGTCCTCGATGGATTGTTTTCTGTAGTTTTCCAAGATTATTGAAAAGGTATTTTGGGATAAAGTCATGGGATACTTCACACACATATTCAACAACTAGCTAGATACAAGTCATATAAAATAAGAGAAGATCCTTTGGTGGTAACTTTGCATGGTTTAAATGTCTCAGGAAGTATAAATGGGATGAGAACTTTTTAGAGACATTCTCAATGTGTGTGTTCCTTTTGAGATAGCTGGAAACCAACAGGCCTAACAATTTTGCTGATGGAACCACTTCAATTTCTTTACTACTGATAACACTGGGAGCAAATTCGGTGTTTGCAGTTGAAAAGTTAATGCGTAGTTCTTTGCCCTTAGATTCTTTTAAACACGTATCATCATTTCTAGATTTTACAGCGAATTCGTTTACAAAGTTTGCGTTGCGCTAGGTTGATTTCTGTGGACAGTTTTGGACATTGTTGAGTCATCAATGTATTTCCATAGGTTCACATCACCAGCAATATCAAGATTGTTTATCATGACTAAGAAAAGCCAGGGACCTAGTTTTATTCCCTGTGGGTTGTTTTCTGGTATGGTTTTTCGTAAATAAAGACAGTCATCTCTCAGCTTAACTTGTTGACTTCAACTTATTATAAAATCCAAAACCCATTGGAGTATGGTTTTTGGAATATCATAAGTTAACAATTTTTCCAACAGAATCCAGTGGTCCATCATATTGAAAGCTTTGCAAAAGTCAAAAAATGTCACTGTATTTAGGGAGCCATCCGTGTACATACCTTTATTCCAGGAGTGCGCCGTGCTAATTAGGGCATACTTGGTGCTTACATTTGTAATAGATCCTAGTTATCTTTTGCCAATCTTAGCGAATACTGCTGGTTCAAGGTGTCATTCAACAACAAAGTCTTCAGCTAATTTTGATAAAAGTGGGGTCAAAGATATTGTACGTAAGTGATTGTTTACATCGGTTATTAGCTTCGTGTTAGGGATAGCAGCAATATCAGCCTTCTTCCACAACTGCTGGATGTAGCATTCATGATAAGAACAATTTAGAATCTCTTTAACTGGAAGCTTTAGGATATCTGCATTCTTTAATACCTCCGGTGGAATTTTATCAAGGTCATAGGCCTTCGTTGTGTTAAGTTTTGAAAGCTTTTGAAACATGTCTTCTGTCCTAATTGTAACAGCAGAATAGTTTGATGAATTAGATGTAAGATTCTGGTAAGATTTAGTGCTAGAGGTACAAACTCTGCCAGTGGGCACTGGAAGGCATCATCTCATTCGCTATTGCAATCTTTTCTGCTTTGGTATCTTGCCTGCCAGGTTTTATAGCTTTAAGGAGGTATTCACCATCTCGACCAGCAGAGTTTACTTCACTAAGGCTCTTAACTTTGTTCTTCCAAGAAGATGGTTTACAGTGTTTGAGAAGTTGGACACTATTCTTGTAATACCTTGACCAGCAGAGTTTCCTTTTACAGTTAACTCTCTTTCTCAGGTATATGAATTTGTGAATGTTTCCCTGGTTGAGTGCTTTTTGGTGCTTTGAAATTAATGCCAGATAATTCTGAATTCATCCGTGGCGCTTCATTGCACCACATCACAGTATGATGTATGGGAAGAATAAAATCTAAACCAGTTTTTGCAATAGTTTCCAAAAGGGAGAATTTCTCTTTGCAAGAGGGCACTTTATTGAGCATATTGGGGATCTCTAGCAGCTCTAAATATTTTCAAAATGCGAAATGAGAATTTACTCATAAATCTCTGTTTTTCATCACTAACTTTCATACTTTTTCCGTTGGCTTCACTCTTTGGGATCTAGCTCAACATACATTTGGTCAGAGAGATCTAAGGGTGCGCACTTCACTGGTTGATCGTAGAACTCATAGTGGTTTGTCAGGACAACATCAAGTTCATTCCTACCTTGCATGAGAAAATTTGAAATTGATAGGTTGTAGTAGGTTGTGATTATGGCAGTAGGTTATGGCAGACATTATACATGGGAGTAAGATAAATATGCAACGGGATCTGGAGTTCATTTAGAGAGCTTTATATGTTGCAATGATGCTGTTATTATGGCAAAACAAGTTTTAGTTCTTTCTGAGCACTAATGTCAAACAAATTACCGGTCAATTAAGTGAATATTTGCAACTAAACTCAAGTAAATTCTAGACAATTGGCGATGAACTTTCGTGAATATAAAATGGCTGCAAACTTGCACTGTAATAATTACAGAAAACAATCATCAAAAAATAGGTAGGCATAACGTACATGTGGGTAGCCTGCGCTGACAGTCACTGCTTTTGTATAAGATTGCTAGGGAAATGCGAAGCATCATGGGGCGAGTCTAAGCATGAAGCCATGAGCGCTAGCGATGACAAAATACAAGGGAATCAGGGGTCATGTGAGAACCATGATCAGTGAGTCATCTTTATGTTGAATTTCGCGCTTATATGCGGAAAGACGCCAATTGACTGAAAATACCAATTGGACAAAATGCATATGCGATACTAGAATTGCATTAAATTACATTACTGGATTACTTTAATTAAAAGCTGAAAAGTTCATACCCTCCTGTAACGATTCTCGTTCCGAAGTTTGCAAGTTCGTTGCGAAGTTCAGATGTCCGTAATGAGATTCAGAAACCGGTCTGTAAACTATATGATTAACTACTCTCGCTCAGTAGCCAATCAAAGGCTTTGTTTACAACTTGCTTCTGAATTTTATCATAAACTTTTCAATTTCTCAACGAAATTGCGAGCTTCGGAACGAACACTTCGACGAAAAGTGGGCTGAAATCCTCTGTAACAATGTACATAACTACAGAAGGAACGAGCAAATATCTAAAAAATAACATGCACCTGATAAAGGAAACTTTTAATTACTGCCGTTGCAGTGAAAGTGATGATACAATATTCTATCAATTCATTCATGAATCGACCAATGGCTTTTCGATTCAGTGGCTGATTGACCAACTGAGAACAAGCATTATAGTAAACAGAAAATTAACAATCTTTATGCAAACAATTGCTGAACTTTAGGCACTGAACTGATGCAATAATTTATCAACACTTCCATTGCAACGACAGTGGGGCAGCGAGTAGCCATTTCAGCTGTATAAATAATAAATGTTCCGGTCATACATTGTAATAAATTAAAATAAATTAACGCAGACGGGACAAACGGAATTTTTTCAGTGTGTATAACATAGTGGTTAGCCTGCAAGCAGGCTACCCACAAAAATTCAAATTTACAAAGCAGCAGTATAGTGCTGCTGTGCATGTATTACAGAGATCTGTGCTAATGTCATTCTAATTGATTATAAAATTGTACACTCTCACCATTTAAAATTGCAAGTTCTTGGCATTTGTTGCTATCCTGATATATTTGTTGCAGCATTAGAAAATCTAACTACAGCATAAAACAAACAACGCATGTGGAACGACATCCAATTAGATTAATGATAATAATTTGCACTGCACAATTGGCGAAGTAAAAGTGATGTAGAAATGATGAATTTACAATGCAGATGCATGAATCTATCATAGTATGTGAAATACTAAATCACTAAATGTAAATTTGTGATGTCAACATTATGCCGTAAATCATGCCTTGTCATAAATTATAAATGGAGCAATAGAATTAAAACAACATAACTTGTACACTCTGGTAACTCTCTCAACTTGACACTCTAAATGTAACTTGTACTTCTGGTATGAAACTGATCGTATTGTATAGTGTCGACATATTGAGCCTTCAAACACTTCTAAAAATTAAATTCAGTTTGGTACTTTCTAAAATTAAATTCTTCAACATTCAAAGCCATTGACTGGCTCTGAACCAATCTTGAAAATCTTTTCCTTATGCATGTTTATCAGCATTTCCTTTTCAAACTTTGCACTGTCCTTGGATCCCCAGTTTTGTTTGTTGTTTTCGAAAAAACAAAAACAGAAAAGCTTTATTCGTCTTGTACAGAAGAAGATTGGTTGGACTTTTGGATTTGTTTGGGTACAAGATTGACATTGGTAAAGTTGTTGGCACGTCTTTTTTTGAAATCTTCGAACTTGGGGGGTTGTGTGTACCTTGTGGGTACGACCTTTTTTTCAGATGAGTTGTTACTATTACATAATGACAACCTACTTGATTTGGCACACTTATTCTCACTGGACATGCTATTTGTTTGATTTATCATCCTGTAGTGCTACCCTCATGACTTGCTTTGATGAACTGGCGTCAAACTCTGCACTTTGCATCTGTGGTTTGTTTTCGGGGTGTTGCCCGGTCAACCTGTTCTTTTCTTTATAGTCTACCATCTGGCTTTCATAAGCTACATTTGCATTTTCGTCATTCACCAAAGGAAACGTGATAGATTGTTCATTTAACTTCCTGCAAGTTTTTTCCAAGATGACTGGTGTGCACTGGCAAAGACTTATCGTTGTCTTTGTTGGGAAAATTTAGCAACCGCACATTGTTTTTACAGGTTGTTGAAAGATCATTATCTTCAACATTATTCATTGGGCCATTGAATTGTGACTTGAATGCGATGACGTCCTCTTGTAGCTTATAAACATTATTCTCTAAAACTCCGTTTCTAGGTTTCTCCTCTTTGAGATGAATTTGGAATTGTGTTATTTCCCTTTTTAAACTTTGTACTACCACAGACGAAGGTTCCCCCTGATTGTTGATGAATGACTACATCACATCATTGTACTATTTAGTACTTTGAGTTGTGATAGTTAACTGAGTCATTTTCATAACCATTCCCGCAATCAGTAATTTTGACGCTCTTTAAGCAATGAATTTCGCAGAGACTGATCAGATAATTATTGGCCAACTAGCCATTCTCTCCTATTAGTGTTGGGGTGTTCAGCTTACCAGCATACCATATAATGGTGGAGTCTGAGGTCAATGCATCAAATCATTTAGAGTTGCCTCCAAATGGCCATCGTTTGCCTTTTTGACAAAAGCAGTTTTCACGAGGGCTTGCGATGCGTCATAGCTGTCATACCATTTCAAACGTTTGCCATCGTAGACTATACTCTCTGACAATGTAGACTTGTATATTTTATAAAAATTACAAATGGTGACAAGGTTGTCGACCTTTTAGTTGGAGCTGTTTTTATCACATGAGAGCTTGGATGATTTTCATAGGAATAATTTACAAGGGAACGAAATCTTGGCCTACCAGTTTGAAACTAGTTGAGATAATAAGAGCAATAGTGGTGAACTGGCATTGATGGCGACCAAATGGTGAAGCCTTTAAATACTTGCATGCAAAAAAAACATGTGTGTTGTCACTTTGAGGCATGATTGCTTAAGTATTTGTTTAAATTAGGATACTTTAATAGTGGACTGTATTGAATTTTCAGCTTCTTTTAGTTTACGTGAGTGCAAATACATTATTTTCTAAGTCTTGCAAGTTTATATTCTTTTAATATGTTTATTGTTGAATAGACCTTGGTTAGCAAACGTTTTGGCCTTATGTTTGGTTGTATGTTTTCCCAACTAGAAGACTCATTTCACTTCAGGTTTCCTCGCCACAGTCAAAAGCTAATCACTAAATTTCAGGGTAATAAAAAGCTGAAACACTTGATCATGCTAACTCATACAATTGCAACAATATTGCTGTTGTAGTTGCCAACATTTTATTGGTTTATAGAGTAAGTTTTGAATCCTTTTTTATTTAGGTTTATCACAGGATCATAATGACAAATTGCACATGTACAAAACAAGTCTCGGTCGTTTACCTGAAGTGAATCGAATGACACTGAAGACTGTTGTTAATCACTTAGTGAGGTAAGATTTTCTTGTACTTTGGTAGGTAGCCACTGAACATGGTTGCCTTGTTTTATTGTAATACGATGTTTATGTCTCTTGCATGGTAGTGATATGCAATCACTTGATACAACGTGTAGCAGAAAAAAAACTTGGTTTCATTGCTTGCAATTTTAGTGAGCATTTTATCATTTTTGCTTACATATGAGTAAATTGCAGTGCAGCGTAGGGCATTGCAGAAGTGCATTTTCTGTGTACTTTTTACATTTTTTCCAAAAGAGGATAACTAGTTTTATGGAACATATATTAGAAAAACAAGATTTTAGAAATTATGAGAAAATTCAACTTGGGGCAATGTGTGACAATGAAAAAACAGGCATGGTAACTTCTAAGAATAGTGCCACATTTTATGCAATTGTAAGGTACAGGTAAACACAGCTGGCTCGAACATTACACACTTTTTAATTTTTTTATACAGTATAGTGTATTTTTCAACGAATGCTAATTAAACAAAATAGAGCAGAGTATATTAAACAGAAATTCAGGGTAAAGAAATGCAAAACCCCTTTAACTTGAGCTTTGTTTTGCTTAATTAAAGTCATCAAGTCATTTCAAGTCATTTATGAAAGAAACATCTTGGGCATAATGTTTATTAGTCTCTTCACACATGTATGAGGCATTCGATGCTGAGCAATTTCTGTTTCTTATGCAGTCTTATTTTTTCAGTGTAGTGTGCAAGGCGTCTCAAAAACTCATGTTATTTGCTTGAGAATATTTCAAAAGCTGTGGAAGCTATCACTTTGAAATGACATTGGTTGCTTTGAAAAATGCGTAACATAAAATTTTTAAAATTAGCCTGTGCTCAGTTCTTTATTATTTACCAAGAAAACCTTACGGGTTACGATGCTGTGCTCTCTTCTTGAGAAAAAGAGAGGAAGGCAGCATATTTATTGCTCTCCCTTGAGACTTGCAAAATTTTGGGGAACAAAATTGGCACTACCATGGTACCAATTTGAAAGCTGACAACATCAGATTGTTATAAGTATATTTTAGTAGATAGAATATGAGGATTTTTGATGGCAAAACACCATGGGTTACGAATTGATTGAAAAAAATTCAAAAAATAGAAAAACGAAAATAAAAACAATGTTGTTTGACGGGAGTATGTGCATGCAGGTCTGTGGCAGCACCAGGCTGTTGGAAGTTGGCCCTTATAAATGACTACCGAATTCAGGAGTATATTAAGAAGGCCATGAAAGTACAACTCCAGGAAATATGGAGTCTACAGCAGCAAAATACACTTTTTCAGTATTTTAGGACTAGGATACAGACTTGTGTAAATAGCTTGATTGTGATATCAAATTGTACCTCAGTAGTACGGGATTGATTCGTTCTGCCTCTTTTCAGCCACGCCCCCTTTTTTCCCAATACAAATCTGTACTTTAGTGCCATTTTGAATAATTAATGAGCTGTCAATCGAGTCAGTCCCCAATGACGTCATCAAAAACTCATTTGTTTAAATTTTTAGTGCCATTTTGAATAATTAATGAGCTGAAGCTATGCCCCCTTTTATGCAAATGAGCTGGGGCCTGTCAATCATTTATGCAAATGAGCTAATTAAAAATTCAAAACGGTGGCCAAAAATTTCATGAATAATTAATGAGCTAATTAAAAATTTAAAATGGTGGCCAAAAATTTTATGAATAATTAATGAGCTAATTAAAAATTTAAAATGGTGGCCTCATTGAAAATTCAAAATGGCGACCAAAGATTTTAAAAATGGATTAAAATCGAGATTAACGGATTAATTTGGATTAATTCAGCGTATAATTCAGAAACGGATTAATTCAGCATATACAAGTAGAGAAAACAACGAACCCATATGAACAAAATAAAGAATTATTTTACAAATATAAAGAAAAGAACAAGGTGTTAATCAGAATCATCGAAAGAGACCCAGAGAACTGGTTGATTATGTCCGACTCTGAGAAGGCCTCTGTGATGAATAGACTAAACTATGTTATTAAAGAGGACGAACGAAGAAGAAACATAAATCTAAATCGAGCAAAGGATGAGCTTCTCAACATTTTAAAAATACAAAGTGAAAACGACATTGCAAGACGAGTCGAGTCAATGTCTGAAGAAGAAATTACAACAAAGTTGAAAAAGCTGAATCCCACCGAGATCATACAGGTCAACTGAAAATTAAGATATTTTGAGAATAAATACAACACAGAAAAAGAAGCGCAAAACACCCTATACATTCCTCAACCGAGTCAAACGCGAAGCGGGTTCAATGCACCCATGAGGTTTCCTATCAACTTAGGTTTAAAGACCTATGTAGACGACCTGGGGTTGTCCATTCTCAAGAAACTGATCAAACAGCAGATCTTATGTTAAATCCTTATTGGTGTGGGAAGTGTAGTTCTACAAATCTTATTAAGCTTGATTCTTATAAGACTGTTTGTGGTGGGTGTTTTAATGTAGTTAAACACACGAGTTTTGATTTTAGTTATGCTGATGAAATTCGAGCTATGATAAAAAATTCGAGTACAATTTCCATGCAGAAAGCAAGAAGCATGTTGAAAACATTAGACGGTCAAAAGATAAACCTAGAAAATGCAAAGGTGAGATTGATAGATCGCGAGCAAAAATTTAAACAAAAACATAAAAAATTAAAAACATATATGTAAAAATCATAGATTTTTCTTTATAACAAATGGACGCTAAGCCGCAAATGTCAAGACGAGAAGAACTTTTAAAACTTGCTTCTGCAAAAGAAATCAAATACACCGTGGCTTATATTAAAAAGGCTTCTGAAAAAGCTTTAGAAGAAATTTACCAAGACTACCAACGTGAACAGAGTCTATGAACGAGATGCTTACAGACATCGTTATTGGAAAATTCGCTGAACTTATGGGTCATCTAGAACTCTTCGACAATCCCACACAAATGGGAAGGGAACTTTCTGATAATAAACCATTTAAACAAGATGTAAAATTCATTTTAGGCTACATTGCACCTTATATTCTTCTTATTGGAGTTTTTTTCGGTGGACTCATCGTAGGTAAACACATTGTAAGCAAAGCAACAAGGAACGACAAAACGAGCCAAGAAAATGTTGAAAATAAAGAATGCAAAGAAAAAACGGACGAAACGAAAAGCGAATCACAAACAGAAACCAAAACAACCGAAGGGACTTAGGAATTTAAAATGAATTTTCAAACAAAACCAAAACATTAGATTTACCATTACCGATCGAAGACGAACGAAGTGAGTCCGATACACCTTTCAATATGATCATTGTATGTATGACGTGTTGTGGGAAAACGTATTATTTACTTTGTTTATTGGAGACCCACTACATTAATCATTTTGATTATATATTTTTGATTTGGCCCACTTATGAATTTAATAAGACGTACCAAACTTGGTCTTACGACAAAGATGAAAATTTCATCGTGGTGAATTGTGAGCAAGACGACGTCGAACCTTTTCTTAGACAAATTGTAGAATTTGCCAAAGGAACCAACAGTTTGATTATTTTAGACGACTGCTTCGGCGACCAAGTTTGTAAAAAGTAGAACGTCAGAACTCGTGAATTTAGCATTTTCAGCAAGACACTATGGACTTTCTATGATAGATATAACACAACAATTGACTTCGATTGCAAAATCTTATCGAGAAATATCTCCAAGTTAGTTTGTTTTTATAATCTATCTAGAAAAGATATGGAACTTATATTTGACAATTATCTTGGGCATGTGACTAAAGAAGAAGAATCTGATATTTTACAAGAATTAAAAAACATGAAATATGCAAAGTTGGTGATTTCACTGAGATTTCCTTCTGGACACTTTGTGGAATAAATGTATAACTTTTTAGTCAAGTTATACATTTTACGTTTGCTTTGCTTTTGTAGTTTTCGCTGCGCTCAGCTCACTTCGTTCATTTTTAATGTCGGTGGTAGAAGTGTCATTATAATCGAAACTTGTATTAAGTATTAGCCTTGTTCGATTTCGACCAAATCTCAAAGTACACCCACAAGACTTGTTGATTTTTACTTCTTTTAATATATGTCCAGGATGACTTGGATCAGGAATAAAACGTTCTGTTCATTCTGTGCGTATACAATTTTCCATTTATTTAAAGAAAAATTTTAATTTTTCCTAGGATCTTTAATTTTTTTTAGTAGTTCGCTCCGCTCAGTAGTGAACATTTTCAATCATTCTGTTTTTATAATTCACCAGGCCATCACTGACCACGAACAATTTACATAGTACGTTTGTTGATGTAGCTTTCTTTTTAATTTCCAATAGTACTCCATTTTGAGTGTTGACGAGTTTCTTTCCAGCTCCAACGACTTGTTTCTCTTCGATGGTTCTAAGATCCACGACCAAGGTGAATTTGTCTTTAAAGAATTTTCTTATGTTCATTTCACTACTTGCTTGACAATCACTATGTTCGTTTTCAAAAAACCTCTTTGCTTCACAGTACAAGTCAGATTTTTGTACGCCTTGACTGTAGACTTGATTTGGAACTCCTTCGATGGTGATTTTGACACTTTCGATATTTGGGTGTACAACTTCTTCGCTGTCGGTTAAAGTTTTATTTTTAAAAGGCATCACAATTGCAACCATACTTTTTTAAGGGAGGTTGATCGTCTTGTTGATTAACATTGAACTTTTGTCCCACTTCTGTTGTCTTCATCAAAGTGACATGTTCAAAACTTAGGCTTCTTCCAATGTCATGTCCAGCATGCGCTTTTCCAGCCAAGGCTTCATTTTTTATTGTCTCATTCTCTAGTTCGATGTTTTCTAGAGTGTATCCTACTACCTTTTCACCAGTTTGTGCAACCATGATTTTGTCAGCAAGATTATGAATCATCAAATAAGGAGCAAGCAGTCCATGATCTCCCAGACTTTTATCCAATTTTATCTTTTGTTTTTTTCCCAAGACATTTGCAACCAAAGCGTCTGAGACTTTTTGGGTGTCTCCAGTCTTTGCTTCATCGTCAGAACCAGAAATTATTTTTCTCGTATTTTCATTGGCGATTCCAAATTCTACTAGCTCATCTCTTACCCATGTTGCCAACCAAAGATATTTATAAACTTCAAACAAACTCAGAGCGTCCAGTGCTGTCCAATATGTTTTCGCCTCCAACGCTGACGACGAGATGTTCGATCAAAAGTTTTCCCAGATTGTTTAAAAACCAGGACTTTTCGTTTTGGTTTTTAAAGTCGAATTTCAAGTTCAAACTGTGGGGTACCAAACATGCATCCAGCTTGAGTTTTGGAATGTCAACGTAGATTTCTTCTCCTGGATTTGCTTTATTTAATTAAAAGTAACTACATGTTTTGTTCGAGTACCTTTGATGTCACTCATTTTATGTTTTCTAGAACCAGGTGTTAAAATATTTGTGTTGTTCATTTATTATACAGTAAAAAAAAATTATTAATTTTTTCATTCACTTGACTCATGCTCACTTCTTTCACTTATATTTTTTATTTTTGTACATGTCATACACAAACCAAGTCAAGGCTAATGCAAGTATCGACAAGTTTTCAGCTATAAAACTTACCCCTTTTGCTCCCCACTTCAAAACACTACCAAGTACATTCAATACCGTTGCGGCTATTGGTCCTACTTGTGTTGCTAAGTTTGCCACCGCTTTTGCAAACCTTGATGTGGCTTGAGCTCCTTTTTTAACGGTAGATCTTGCGTTAACCACCACGGTTGTAATGATTCCACCTATCGCTATGGCAACCCCGCTCGACGCGATCAAATTTCGCCTCGCCCATTTTTTAAACTTTTTATATTTAGTTAGATCATTGAGTTCTACTTCATCTTGAATGATTTCTCGAGTTTCTGGTTCCACAGTTCTAATGTCGTTTTCTAATCTTAGTTTATCAGCTGCTAGTCTAGCTATTTTCTCCATGGTGTCATATACAGCTTCTTTTTCTGGGTCTGTTTCTTGTAGCTTTTTTAATCTCCAATGGTTCGCTCCGTTTTCTAAGTTTTCAAGCTTCTCTTCCGTTGTTTGCGATTCTGGCATGTCGAGGTATCCAAGAAGTTCTCTAAGTTGTTGCTTTGTTATGAGTTCATCGTTTTTTGTTGCTAGATTGTCCAACATATAATCTATTTCATTTTGTAGTTTTTCAATAGTATTTTCGCTGACTTGACTTGTTATTTCGTTTAAGCTGTCACTGGTGATGGTATTTAGTTCTATGTTTTCTTCGATTTGCACTGATGATGTTCTATAATGTTCGGCTTGAGCTTTTTGGGATAGTTCTTTAAATCTATTGATAGCTTCTTGTGATTTTGCATCTTTAGAGTAGACAAACCCAACGTCGTTGTCTCTGATGATTATTTTTTTCCCTTCAAACTCCCCACCTATGACTTGTCCTCTTGCACCTATTCTTATTTTAAACTTTTCTACAAGTTCTTTAGAATTTGGACCATTTCGTTTGACGACATTGTGTTCTAAAAAATTCAATAAAAAGTCTTTTTTATCATAAGTCTCAGATTGTTTCATATCAGCTACATCTTCACTTATATCAGGAATATCAACCTCATCGTAAGTGTTGTCCCAATCTAAATCAGGTTTAACCAGTTCAACTGGCGCTACGTTGTCGACAATATCAACATTGACATCTGGTTCATGGTCGTAGGTTTCATCCTCTAAAAAATCAGTCTCACGTTCTGCGTTGATATTGTCCATGATGTCGTTGTGATTTATGTTGTCTCTATCATTATATTTGTTCGTTTCGATTTCTTCACGTTCACGAGCAAAGTCGTCGTAGTCATAGTCTTTGAAGTCTGTGCCGTCCATTTATTTAACAAATAAAACCGTAGATTTTTTCCGGATATAGCGAATTTTAATTTAGCGATTCAATGTCAGACTTTTTCACCCAGGAGTTATGTCTGTTGTCATAACCCATCCATTTGACTAAAACCATATTGCCTCTTGTTTTAAGGATTTCCTCCACTCTGTAAATGTCATCTTGTTTATCCACAGGGGACAATTCTTCTTCGTAGAATCTTCCTAGAGTAGGATCATCTGAAAAAGTAATGTCTCGTATTTCATATGTAGTAGGATCTCCTCGGTAGATTTTGTTGATTTTAAATATTTCTTCCATGAAATTCGCTTTGTATCCTTTTTTAAATACATTTTTATACTTGGACACTCTAACTTCATCATCAATTTTATATTTAGGCAAGGGGTATTGTCCTGTCCAATGACCATGCAACGGCAGCTACACTTGGTCTGCATTAGACTTGTTGACTTCAGCTGGCTTCATTAAGATCGTTTCATGTTTTGTATGATTATAATTATTTACATGTTTGTCCAAAATGTCCACCCATTGATAAGTTCCTTTGGAGTAAAAGTATTTCCACATGATAGATTTTAAAGTTCTGTTGAATCTTTCTACAATTGCTGCTTTTTTGTCAGACTGTGTGCTAAAGTATTTAATGTTATGAGATTCCAATAAATTTTTAACACCCACGTTGTAAAATTCCTCCCCGTCATCGAACTGGACCACGTTGGGGTATTTTCCAAAACTTGTTTTAAATTGTCTTAAAAGCTCATTGACACTTTGAACCATGTTTAAAGTGTCTTTTTTACGTACGGGTATTGCGAATGCATATCGGGATAATATTTCCACTCCTGTTTGGATCCAATTGTAGTTTTTGTTTTTCGTTCTAAGTTTACTCATGTCCACAAGATCTAATTGTATTTGTTCAGCTAAATTGTTCTCATGCGTATGTAATGTTTTATGCTTTCTCACAATGCGTTTGTATCTCGTGTAGGTTTCTTGGGTTTTTAACCAAGCTCTGGTTTGTTTTCTAGTGAGAATCAGTTCTTCATCTTTTGCTTTTTGGTAAAGTTTTTCCATGGACTGATATCCTGTTTTTGGATCGTAGTAGAAATTCCTTAATTCTTGTTTGTTGGTAAACGCTTTTAGGTTGTCTTGGATTTCATTGTTCATTTATTGTATATAAATTTTCAGTAAAACAGATCCTATTTCAACATCCCCAATGTTAGTACTTGTGTCAAAGTTTAGTTTCTTCCATACCCCATTATACAATGGAACTTGACTTTTGATATCTTTAATATGGGTCACAGATCCATTCAAGCTTTGTGTTGTTGTAATAGGTAGACTTGCGATCATTGAACTAAGTTGTCCGTTTGCGTCGAAATTATAATTTTTATTGACCAAGTCGCAATCCATCTTAATATATCGTAGACCAAAGTTGATATCAGCCTCATGCTTGGACACGATCCGTGTGTCTACAGGTATTTCTTGGGAGTTCCTAAAACCAAGCATTTTCCCAAATGTTTTAAGATCAAGTTTGTTATTTTTGGAATGAATCTTCACTTTGTTGTCAGGTGTTTTTTGGATCTCGACGTCTTCTTTAGTTAATTTTTGTTGTATTTCGTCGAACGTCCAATAACCATGATCGAAACTAATTTTTTTATTTCCACTTGTAATGGTGTCATTGGACTCTGTGATATTCTTATAGTTCCAAAATATTGTAGATGTTCTGAGAAACATGTTTGAACCTGATGTTGTTTGTATATTTCTACTAAGGTGAATTTCTTTATGTGGATGGCCCATAAATACAGTTAGTTTGATCGTCATTTATTTTATGAAGAAATATTATAGAAAATCGACGATTTTCATTTTAAATAAATGGAAACCAACAAAGGAAAACTTAACCAAAACCCAATTTGGTTGGATTACCTAAAACAATATTATGGTAAGAATTATGATAAAGCGATGAAATTGTTTGAAACATGGGACAGCGAAGCTGCAAAACAAAAGTTTTTTAAAAAATACCCCAATGCAGACCTAAGCAAATTTGATTTCAAATGCAATGTGACAAAACACCTAATACGATCAGATAGGATTTATTTTAAAGTACCAGGTGGGGGTTATCGATACGAAGTTGAAACTTATAAATTTAAAACAACACCAGAATGGTCAAAGTATCTAGGTGCACCTAGACATTACTTAACCACATTAAAAGAAAAGACAGAAATACAATTTTGGACCCCTGCATTATGGGCACCAGGAGGACTCATTTTAAATAAAGAAATGAGCAAAGCGATTCCATTCGATCCCGCCAGTTTTAAATTCTGGGTAAACGACTATGGTTCTTTTGATGGGGTCTTTGAAATACTACATACTCAATGGAAAAATCTTACCAATTAAAAAGACATTACTAAAGTAAAATTTGATTATCACAACGAACCTTATTTTACAAGTCTGTTAGCCGCGTATGTGATTAGCTATTTGGGAGGTATGAGTCTGGCACATGTAAAGTCCTCACGACGTAGGATTATGTCAAGTATTGCAAACTATTATTTGTATTATAATACAAAACGATTTCTAAGATACCCAGAGAAACTGGACCCCTATGTGAACAATAACATCATAAAACTAATACAAGACCATATTCCTACGAAGGAAATTTGAGTCGACAAATTTAAAAGTACAAGAGAATCCCTAGGTTATTTCAAACAAATCCATGATATGACAAGAATCAGACGAGTAAAATACCATTTCCCAAAAAACCCCAATTCGAAAGGAGGAGGTATCATTGGAATCGATTATCAAGAAATTGACTCCATCATGAACAAAAGTGCAGAGGATTGGAAATTCTTTGTCAAACAGGATTCAGATGGTTTAACCACGGTGGGACAAAAACTTCTTCAACGCGCTGTAGAAAGTTATGTTTATTCGATTCTTAGAGCACAAGCCAACACGAGATGGCCTATCGTGAATCAAGGAGCAAAACTAGTCAAACCCAGGATGTTTTTCATAGATTAGTTAATGCTACTATTATACAAGACGATCCCACGGTGACCATTTCCAACATGAGAACTGCTATCAAAGACACCAATGTCATTCTTAACATGGTGTCAGTCCTGGTATGATATTGATTCCATCTAATATGATTATTTTAGAAAACCTATTAAAGGATATAATAATACTCTAACCTTAGCCACAGCTGACATGAAGTTTGGTGAAAATAATAGATTAAATTATGCAAAACCACCTGAAATTGTACCTAAAAATGATTCTCCAGAAAGGCCAAAGACTCCTTCTAAAATCAAACCAACTGAAGATGAAATTGAAATTAAACCTAAAGTAAACTCTGCACCAAAAACTTCAACAACTAATTATAAACGCGAAGCGGGTGCAAAGCACCTTATGGAAGTCGCAGGTGTGATGTTGGTAGCTGGAGTAATTATAGCAAAATATTTCCTTTAATAAATGGCAATGTACTTTGGATATGAAGAACCAAACAACAAAATCAATTAAAAAATGAGTGAAGCGATCAACGACATTGAGTCTAATAAAATAATGAGCGAATCAAACAAATCACTGGTGTTGTCCAATTGAGCGGACATCGTAGCGGTTCAAAATGACATCACGTTGAATAAAGCTGACATTGCACTGAATCAAAATGACATCTCATCGAATATAACCAATATTGCAAACAATAACTCCAATATAACTACAAATATAACCAATATTGCAACCAACAATTCACGTATAGCTACAAATCGAAGTCTCGTTGTAACAAATTTAGGAGACATAAATACGATAAAAACAAGACTAAACCACATAAAGCAATCTTATTTGTATAGTTTTTATTATGGATCCTTAGATAGTATGTCATGGCTTAGACCAACAGCTTCTCATAAAGGATTTCCACCTAACAATTCCACCATTTGTTTACCTTACTTCAACGACGATACAAAAATTACATTGCTCCAACATTTGTTCGACAACGATGATGTTATTTCGAGTCTTACTATTAGATACTCTGTTTATTGTCTCATGTTAGATGGGTCAAAAGAACAAAACGACACCGTCAATCTTGATAGGAGACCCGCAAAAGTAGGATCGTTTAATGGTTATCAAATATTTACCCCTAATGTTCAATTTTATGTAAAAGATATGACAACTAATGTTGATCATGTTGTTATGTTTTTAATTCAGTTTCTTAAAACCTCAAGTGAAAATTATGGTAACAAGTCTATCTTGTACGTTCTTGTCGAAACTAGCAAAGCTGATTGAAGCTTCTTCAGTTTACTTAAAACCTACTTAAATTTACTTGAAATTTACTTTAAATTTACTCACCAGATAACTTGAATCTACTTGCTAGAAAACTAAAATTTAATTAGAATTTACTTAAAATTTACCCACCAGATAACTTAAATTTACTCACCAGATAACTTAAATCTACTCACCAGATAACTTGCCAGTAGATTTAAACAACTTTTAAATACGTTTTAAGTAAATTACAGATAACTCACCTGATAAAATGGTTTTACTTAAAAATTAATTGAAATTTACTCTTAAATAAATGAGCAAAGCAAACGATAACTCACAAGTAGAAAAGAAGCAAAATGAACAAGAGCAAGGCAAAACAAACCCTGTCATTACTACACAAAAACCTGCAGATCGAATAAAGGACCCGCGAAAAGTAGAAGCTGCTAGGCGACTTGCAGTGATTTCTAAACAAGCCAAAGAAGCAAAAAAGAAAAGATTCCAAGAAGAAAACAACAACAACAACGAAGTGAGTTGGGGATACACTCCTTTTGTAGTAATATCTATACTTGGACTTGGTACAGCTTGCTACTTCGTTATGATGAGACCAACAATAAAAACTGAAGAACCAGAACAAGAACAAAGTGAGTCTAGTACAGTTGAACAGATTGGACCAGAACCCAAAGTAGAAGTAAAATTGGACACACGCAAAGTGGAAGCCACACTTCTCACGTTTGATTAATTTTAAAAAAAAGTTGCAATATATTTAGTGTATATTTCAACTCTAAAATATATTAAATTATTTTTCCAAGAGCCCAATTTCCAGCAATGCTTAAGATACCCACGACAATGTGTTGGTATTCCTGCATTTCCTTCGAAGGTTTGTAGTAGTCTTCTAGTCGCTGTTCTGGGGTCCATTCGAGTTTAGTTTTTTATCTTTCCTAAATAGTCCAATGACTTGTTTGTCGTGTTGATATCTTTATTCGTGTCAGATAACTCCTGTCGGTATCCTGCAATCTTGTTTTTTCTTTCGACTTCTCATACAATTTCTCTTTTTCTGCTGCTAGTTTCTCCATAGCCAAGTTGTGACGTTTCATTTCTTTGTATCCATTATGGTTCATTCTACTCAATAAGAATCCTGCACCAGCAAAAGCGAATGCATTGAAAAGTCCTCCTGCTATCATGGAAGCCATTTATTTTAAGAAGAATCTTTGATTTATTTTTTATTTGACTCACTTTGTTCAACTCACTTCGTTCGTACTCACTTTGTTCGTATTTGCTTCGTTCATTTGTCAATTTTTGCGTCGATTATGTTTTTGTCTTCCAGGTATGTTACCAGTATGGATCCCAACATGACAGCTCCAGCGAGTTTTAGAGTTCCTTGCATCGATTGTGGTGTTCCAAGGGATTCTCCAAAGGCCTTCTTACTCAACATCGGTACACCCACGGCTGACAGCGTTAATACTCCAGCACTATAAATTTGGTTGATATACTCCTTTTTTTCGGTTTGTTCGTTTTTTGTTACAGGCATGTTGTTCTTTTATTATAGTATAAAAAATTTTAAATTTTCTCATAAAATATAAAAAAAAAATTGTGCTTATTTCAATCACCCTGCTCTGCATTAAGTTTAAAGTTTTGTCTGACTTCATCCATCAGTCTTTGGATCTCGCTAATTTCCCTCATGAGCTGATTGTTTTTGAGGACTTCATCGTAGATTAGTTTTTCAACTGTATTATAGTCTCCATCAATATATAATTTTTTGTTGTTATCGTAAGCATATTTAATTGTTTTTGTATTCTCATCAAAAAATTCACCTGCCTTTTTTAAACTTGAAAAATTCTCCTCCCAACCTGACTGCACATGGGTTATTTTTACTGGAAATAGTATCCTACAAGTTTGTTTTGGTTTTTTGATACCAAGCGCTTCAGAAAGCTGCATCTTGTTCATGTGGAACCATCCTTCAATATTTAGTTCTTTGGCTAATAGTTTGAGTTGTTTTAAATTCAACGTGTATGTCATTTTATTATTATTTCTATTTTGCGAATTCATTGTCTCTTTATTTATATACGCTCATGTTGTAATGTCCATAAGACAATGTATCTGTTCCATTAGGTAGTATATATTGTTTATCATCATTGCAACTTAAAGTAATTTTCTCAACAGTTTCTGAGTATAGTTTGTGTTTTCTGTTTCGTATAACATTCATAGGATGAATCACTTGTTCACCTGTAAACAGACAATTCTTATAGTCTTCGAATGACATCATTTTGTCCCTCACTGATTTCTTCAGTCCTTTGCATTTCTTGACTTCTTTTCCATCTTCCTTTTTGTAACTGTACAACTTTACCTGCGGTCCTACAAATTCTTTAATTTGTGTTCTTCCACATTCATCTTTAAACATGCCTGGCTTCTTCTTATTAAGTCCTTTTGTAATGTATGGATTGTGAGTGACTATTTCAGAGGTGTCAAATAGTCTTTCTAAGTCTGGCGAAATGTCTTTGTAGAAATCTTCTGTTTCAACTTCATGACATAAGGAGTCTGTATCTGTGAACAGCAAGTTTGCTTTGTCTTTATACTTTGGTGTGATGTAGTCGTAATGGAAATCATACATTAAACTCTTGGAGAGGTCCAGGATAGACATCACAACGTATATTGGTTTGTTGAGGACTATCTTTGTCTTATACATATGGACTGTGACTAAGTTCTCTGTAAATTTCGTCGTTGACTTGAAATTAGTCTTCTTGATCCAATGTTCCAACATGGAGGGTGTGTTGACGAGTTCTACATCTGATCTACTTTGTAAGTTTTCCATGGTCTTTCCAAATACAGAATTGTTCATCAACTTGAAGAAGTCCTTTTCGAATTTGTTTTTCGACTTTGTTCTGAGATCTGTATTAAGTTGTATACAGGGCTTTAACCATGTGGACTCTTTAAATTTTATACCTCTGTGGATCTTCTTTAATACCAAACCTCTTTTCAAATATTTCTTTAGTATTTCATGGTGTACTACATATTTATTTTTTGATCTTAATGTTGGAATAAGCTTCTTAATATCATACCCTTCCTCAATTGGAATCTTCTCTGGAGCTAATGGATAGTCATTATGGAGATCATGTAAATGTTTTGGATATTCCAGATCTACTTCTAATAGACAAGCATCATTGGTCCAATTTCTTAGTTCTTTTTCTGTCATCCACTCAAATCCATGGGTTGGTAGTTTTTGCATCATCGCCCATCCATGTAAGTTGTTAGCATCTAAGTAGGGAATGTAAGTGGTCGGTTTCTTTGGATCATAGTTGGCTAGGTACTTATTATTTGCGACTCCATGTCGTTTTGTAATCATGGACACTCCTCCACGAACTCCTTCTTTATCATCAGGTACAGATCTTGTTGATGTAGTAGCTCTAGCTCCACGTTGGTGAGTTTCAACGCAGCATCCCAAGCTGATCCTGGTAAAGTGTAATACCATGCTGGATCTAGATCGTAATTTTTCTTACAAACTTTTCGGAATACTTCAAACACATCAGCTAATTGTAAGACGTCTGTTTTCAAGTACAGATCGTGGTAATCCTTCATCGTTTTCATTTTGAAAGTACTCCAAACTTTTTGGGCATGGGTGTAATCTTCGTCTGTGATAGATTCATCATTCAACTTGGAAAAGAATGCTTGTTTAGGAGGAAGTTTTGTTTTGGATAGTTTTTCAAAGCAGTCTATGTAGTCATGAGGGTAAACTCCTTTTCTAGACAATAGTTCTACTTGGTCTTTAAAGTGTTGTTTCAGGTTGTTAAAGTCTATAGGTTGTAAATTGCTTGCGAGGGTCCCTAGACAGGACCCCATAAACTTAAAGGAATCAATGAATCTTACAGATCATTTGATTTTATATGTTTTACTGTTGGTCTTGCTCTTAAAACTACCCATGACAAGCTCCTTCGTGAAACTTATATATTTTTCTTCATTTTTATGAATACAATTAATTTCACCATGCGTTTCTGCTAGGGCTTTGATGAATAAATGGGAATCATATCCTGTAAATTGTTGAATATGACTGGAATGAACTTTGGCTTTTTCATCTTTATATTACATTTACAATGAGTTGCTCCTCTGTATCTTCCTGTATAGTGACAATGGTCTTTGACTTTATCTTGTTCAAGGGGACGTTTACAAGCATAACAATGAGTAGCGTTCTTAAAGTCTTGCTCGTCTTTCTCAGTCATTATTATTTTTTCTGGATATCTAAACAATTGGTATATCTTGTGGACTTCTCTTTCCAACTTTTTGACAAGCACCCTTGTAACATCTTCATCTGGATCCTTTTTTGTATAATGAACTAATTTTGGACTATACATGGAGTCGCTGAAGCATTTTATGTAATAACAGAAACCACTGGGGGTGTGTTTTTGGTATTGGTGTCTATTTTTTCCTAAGTTTTTATCTGTTGGTTCTGTAAAGCATTCAAAATCAGCGTAAATCACAAATGGTACTTGTGTCGTTTTGTTATAGTTCACAAACTTAACAGTGGGACCTTCTTCTGGATAGACTGTTTTATTTCGCTCATGTAATCTGCAATAGTCTTGGTGTTTTTGTAATAAGTCGAGTCTTCCAAAGTACTGCAAGCAGTAATCACATATATAAATTTTATCATGACTCTTAGTCACTTGTGATCTAACCAATCTGGACATACTATTAATCACAACATAATGTTTTTCTTCTAATAGTAGTAGTCTTTTACCAGGATTATCATGGATTTGCACCATCGGAAACACTCTGTCTTGCTTAATGTAACCAAATAGACTTATCTTTAGGCTGTTATTCTTCTCAAACTTTTTGATGTCTTCTATGGGTGTTGAAAATCTAATGTTGGTCCAATCGAGGGTCTCTGACTTCTTTACTAGTTGTTTTGTTATTTTCTCTCGATTTCTTCGTTGACTCCGTAAACAACGCTGTTGATACAGACCATTTAAAACATTGTTGATCAGGTTCACCATGTTCGTTGACAAAGTCATTCTTAGGATTGATAATTGCTTTCTTATCTGCAAGCCATTTAGGTGTAGGAATATAAGACGAACCCTTGAGGGGTTTATATTTTGCCAAGTGAATGTTTAGTCTAATGATTTCCTCAAATTGCCAACCGGATCCTGCTTTTTGTTTTTCTATAAAGCTAGTTAGTATCTTCTTTACCATTTTATCATAAATTTTTTCTACATTAGATCCTTTTAGTATTATATGATACCTAGAGCTGAAATGGTCATCGTCTCGTTGTATTAGTTTATCTGTTGTTGGATCTCTTTTCACCATAGAACATTTTAATATAAGTTCAACTTTATTTTCTCGTAATGTTTTTAGATGATTTATAACGACGCTTCTTACTTTTTTCCTAAGCCATGTCTCAGAGTCGTAATCAGGTTCACCCTCTATGGTGTAAGTATGAAGCTGTCCTTGTAATGCTTCTGCTTGTTTTTGTACTTTTGGTTCTGGTCTCACTTCGTTCGTCTCAGTTTTTTCGCTTTGTTTGTCTTCTGGAATGGACTCAGGTTCTGGTTCGAGGCTTCGTTTTTGTTCAGGTTCAGGCTGTCTCGCTTCGCTAGCCTCACTTTGTTTGTGCTCGCTTCGTTCGCTTTCAAATGCTTTCATCACTTGATTCTTCATCTTTGTAGAAGACTTTGACACTTTAGTTTTTACTTTTTCTGGGATATAATCCATTAACCAATTATATCATTCGTTAAGTTTTCTTCTCACAAACGTCCTAGGTTTTGGTATTGGTTTTGATTTTGGCTTAATATATTGTTTTGGCTTCAATGGTTCTACACTTATTGGCTTCAATGGAGTATCTAGAATGTGAGGTGGCGGAGGAGGTGGTCTTGTTGGTCTTTGAAAGGTGCTCTGCACCCACTTCGCATTCATTGGTTTTCTTCTATATTTATCCAAATGTCTATTGATATAATTTGTAATGACGTCTACAGTATTATTGTCTTAATCTTCTTTATATAAAGTTCTGTCTAAATATTTGTGAATATTTTTCTGCCCCTATCTTGTTATTTTTCGATCTAATTTTTGAAGTTACTTAGATACTTTTCGAGGAATTATTTTCGTTAAGGCGCCTTGCGCCCACTCCACGCTAGGTTTTGGAATCGGCTTTTGTCTAATTTTAAGTCTTTATCTGTCTCAGGTTTTGGGAAGTAATCTTCTTTTGATGAAGGTCCAAAAGGTCTTCCTGTTAAAGTCTCTTCTTTTATTACTCCTCGTTTTGGTTTATATTTTTTATCCACCGTTGCATGTTTGAATCGAGAAAAGTCTAACTTTGGGGGAAGAATTTACATTTTCAACAGGTGGACTGCTGGTGGTATTTGTTGTAATATTATCTTCTGCTAATTTAGAAGTTGAGACTGTTATCTTTCATTTTATTATTATTTTTATTTTGCGAATTCATTTTCTCTCTACTTATATATGCTGAATTTTTCACCTGATTCCCCAACCTATTATGCAAATTAGTTTTCTTGACTTATTATTTCTAATAGTCTTGACTTTAACTTCTTAGGGTTGCTTTGTTTTATTTCTACTTCTTCTTTTTCAAGTCTTTTCTTATACCTTTTATTATCTCCTTGTAATCTTGCTTTCATTCTTTTTAATATAGCTTCATTTGAATTTCTTACAGTAGTATCTTCTACTAATTTAGAATTTAAGACTGTTATTTTTTGTTTGATTTTTATTTTGGTTTGGATTCATTGTTTTGTCTCTACTTATATACGCCGAATTTTTCACCTTATTCCTATCGACCTATTATGCAAATTAGTTTTTGATGACATCATAGCTCATTAATTATTCATGAAATCTTGGCCACCATTTTGAATTTTTAATTAGCTCATTTGCATTAATGATTGACAGGTCCTCGTTCATTTGCATAAAAGGGGGCATGGCTTCAGCTCATTGATTATTCAAAATGACACTAAAAATTTATGCGAATGAGTTTTTGATGATGTCATTGGGGGACTGACTCAATGATTGACAGCTCATTAATTATTCAAAATGGCACTAAAGTATAAATTTGTATTGAGAAAAAAGGGGGCGTGGCCAAAAAGAGGCAGAACGAACCAATCCCGTACTACTTCCCTTCTCTGTTTGCAGTTCCTTTGTTAGTTCTATGGTGAAAACGTACACAATTACCATATTTATTTCGAGCTACGCCAAGAATGCATATTGTAAGAAAAGTTTGTTACTGGCATATCTTTTCAATTGGGTGAAGTGAAATTATTATGTAAACATATTTATTGTTTCGTCCTTTCGGTTTAATTTTGTAAATTTTTAGAGCCACATGGTCAAGATTAAAAAGATTTGAATTTGCTCATGTTTTACAAAATAAAAATGATTCAACATTGGTTTGTGGGGGGACATGCGGGTGCAAAAAGATAAGTCTTTGAGAATTTTCTCCCTTTTGCCAATAATTTTTGTCCAAGATGGATCCTAGACAAAAGTAGTGGCAAAACCATACTTCATCACAAAATTTTATGTTTTGCAGACACGATGAAAAATGAACCACCTTCTTCCCAATAGGAATTTTTATTGAAGTTATTCTCTCCTCACCAAATGATTCAACATTAATTTCATGAGTAATCTTCACGAATATCACAAATATCTTCTTCAGTTTCTCTGTACCGATATATTTGAGGTTGATCTAACCAACTCCACTTCTAGGTAAATTGAGTACTGATCCATAATGACTAACACATATTCACCATTCAGAAATGGTCTTTAAAAATCCATCCCAACAACATCCCATGGTTTTTCAAGTAGTTTGGTCATCTTTGGAGGTTCTGTATTGTGCATTTTTATAGCAATCTGGTGGCTGCAATGATCTCGCACAATGTTATCGATACATTGATTCATTGAAGGAAACTGTGCGAATGATTTTTCGCTTAAGGTTCAGCTGGAACAAGTTGGTTGTTCCTTGCTATTACTTCTTCTGCCCTATAGATTTCTGCTCTCATGTTGTTGTAGGATGCTAGATCTGGTGAGGTTTTCTTTCAACTTACAGTGATTAACAATTCTTTCACCTGCTGAAGCACTAAGTCTACTTTTGTTGCTTTCTTAACTGTTTCCAACATAATGGCATGGTTGACTTCATTGACTGCTCTCACATGGCTTTCATGCCCAGTCTCCGCTGATTCTGGTAATGGATATCTCAAACGGTAATCTGCCATATTCGTCTTCCCTAGTGCATATACTGCCATGAAGTTAAGATTTTTCATCTTTGTGACTATTCCTTCTATTTGTGGTGGTGGTTTTGCTTTGGGGTTATTAAACATTGAAAGGAGAGGTTTATGATCTGTAAAAAGTTTGAATTGCTTGGCTCCAAGCAAATACATATGAAGTCTGCTGGTGGTGAAATCTGCTGCTAAAGCCTCCTTTACAATTTGCAAGTACCTCTTTTCAGCTTCTGTTAATGTTCGACTTACATAGTGACTGTTGATATCCCGTTTCTGTCTTCTGATATAGACCTCCTCCTAAACCTGTTGCACTTCCATCACATATCACACAAGTGTCCTGTTCTGAATTGAATGGAATTTATCCTGGAGCTGTAACAATAGCTTTCTTAAGTGTTTAAAGGTGTTTTGTTGCTCTTCTGTCAAAGTAAATTTTGAGTCTCCTCTGGTGATTCTTCTTGTTGGCTCATATCTACTAAAAAAGTTTTGAGTGTACCAAGATGAATATCCCGACATCGGCAAGAAACACGCCATCTTTTCTTTTGGTTTAGTTAATTGCGATCTTTTACAACTTTTTTTACCTTGTTTGGACTTGGTTTCAGTCCATCCTTCATGAATACATGGCCATGGAATTTTCAATCGCAGATTTCCCAAATTCATAACTCTCTCTTAGGGTGATATTGTGTATTCTTAAGGTGATATTGTGTACTTCTAGTCCCAGGAGCAATGCTGACAAATTCTGATTGTGATCTTCCCAATCAACTCCACCGACCACAATATTATCTTTGTAGTTGAGGACCCTTGGCATTCTCATGATAATCTTTTTCATCTCTGCATCAAACAGATGTTGACTGTTAATGCCCCCAAATGCTAATCGCTGGTACCGGTAATTACCCCACACTGTTGCAAATGTCATCAGCATTTGGAATTGTTCTTCAAGACTAAACTGATGATACCCATGATTCATATCAAGTTTACTAAATACCCTGCACTCCTTGAAGGTGGACCCTGTGATAGGACCCTGAACTTGGTAGATACACTCCATTGATTTATTCATTACTCGCAGGTCAAGGTTCACTCTGATGTTGTTTGGATTGTTGAGCTCAGGTTGAGCCACCAGTGATGAACTCTAACTAATTAATTCACTTTTAGGATTTTCTCCATAATTTCAACTTTTACGAACTTGTCAATTCTCTTAAGTGGTTCCACCAGATGGTAGGGCACTCTTTCCAGTTTCTATGCCACAGGTTCCACGTCTTCTTTTGCACGAAGATTCATTTTTATGAATTCTTTGTCACACATCACCTGTCCAATTTCTTTGAATCTTGCTTCATGATGTTTAATTATCTTCGCTAGTTCTTTATTTTCGTAGTTGATTTCTTTGATGGACTTTTTGTCGTGATTTTGATCTTGTAAACTGCCTGACACATTAAATTTAATCATTCCAAGGTCTTCTAATGCGTTTCTTCCCAATAGTTTATGAGAGTTAATCTTTTCTTTGATGATTGCAACTGTTGCTTCCACTTGCCTTGTTTCATTTTCCATTGTCACACTACATTTGCCAACTGCTGGTAATTCTTCTGTTGATGTCTTTAACTTTATCTTTGTTTCTTGTAATCCTGTTTCTAGTGGTACTTGTTGTTGAAGTGACTCAATTTGATATTCGTCCATAACAATCACATCAGCGCCAATGTCTGGCTCAACAATAACCTTTGCCTTGTTAATTAGAATAGTGCATTTGTCCCTCTTGTCTCTTTCTTTAATCATATCATGGATGCTTAAATGCTTTACAATCTTTTGATATCTTCATCTGGAGCACTAATCATACTGTCATCCTCACTTTCGCTAGTTTATTCATCTTTATTGAGCTTAACATGTTGTATTTGCTTACCACTGAATCTATTCTAGCTTTTACTTTAAGTTTCTCTCATTTCTTGGCCATTTTGGATTTCATTTCTTGTATCTCACTGCTCACTCCGTCCAGAACATTTTTGTCCTGCTTCCTTTTCTCTTTGAATGCGCTTACACGTCTGGCAAAATGGGATTTTTTTCCACGTTTATAGCATTCCAATCCATGCGCTTTGCATTGACGTCTTTTGGGCTTGGAGCCGCATGCATCACAGATTTCAAATTTATACCACCTTGAGTCTTTTATGATTTTATTGACTCACATACAGTCTGTTTTGGATTTCAACTCTTTCTCAATTTCGTTTGCTTGCTTTGTCAATTCTTTGTTTATATTGGCTTTTTCTAGAACTTGGGTCAAAACCCAATTGTTTATATACTGTTTTCGCACATAGCCTGTTGTTTGTCATTGCTTTTATGAGATGATCATCGTAAATTCACATTTTTTGCTGTCTCATGAATTCTAGTGTAATATTGAGCCGTGTCTTTATTTTCGTGTTGTGACAGATTCCCGAAATGAAATCTAGCATAGTCATTATTCTTTGGAAGTAAGAAATCTTTATCTAGCTTTCAAAAGTTGTCAAATGGACTCTACAGTGTGTTTCAAAAAAAACGGAACACTGATTTATGTACGCATTGCAAGTTAGTCAGATGCATAAATTATATTTTAATGAATTCAAATTAGTGTAATGCATTGAAACTTGAAAGCCTTGCGTCTCCCATGGGTTTAAGGGAGTAAAAAGTTAACTCATTAAACGTTT
>JAODVM010087650.1:0-16805 GCA_025400095.1 Phenganax marumi | reverse complement strand
TGTTAATCTCGATAAGGAGTCTGCAAGGTTTTGAGAACCTGGACGATACACCACATCGAAATCGTATTCTTGCAACCGAAGTTGCCATCTTTCAATGCGAGCTGGAGGTGGTTTAGTTGATTTACGTTGGAAAATGTGTTCAAGGGGTTTGTGGTCAGTCTCGAGTTCAAATTTCCTGCCATATAGGTACATGTGAAAGTGTTCGCATCCGTATACCAGAGCAAGAGCTTCCTTTTCAATATGACCATACTTGCTTTCAGTGGTCGTTAGCGATCGACTTCCATATGCTACTGGAAGGTAATTAGAGTCGGGTTGTTGCTGCAGAAGTATGGCTCCGACTGCCCAAGGTGACGCATCGACCACCAGTTTTGTAAGTGCATTCAAATCGTAGTGGGCTAGCACTGGTGCAGTGCTGATGATTTTTTTGAGTTGTTGGAATGCTGTTTATTGTTCATCATTCCATTTGAATGTAACATTTGATTTGGTGAGTTTCCTTAGAGGTTGTGTAATGGTGCTATAATCTGGAATATAATGCAAACAATAATTTGTTCAACCGAGAAAGGAACGAACTTCGGATGCGCTTTTAGGATGTGGAGCTTGTGTGATTGCCTCAACCTTTTTCGGATCAGGTCGGATCCCGTTAGCCGATACAATGTGACCAAAAACATTGATCTCGGATTAAGCAAAGGAGCACTTGGGAAGCTTGAGGGCTAATCCACTGACTTGTAGAATGGTGAGTAGCTTTTCAAGGTGGGAAAGGTGGGTGGGCCAATCTTTCGACCAAAGCCAGATGTTATCTGAAATATTTTCGCAGTTGGGAATATCTCTGACTAGGTCGTGAATCGTTTCATGAAAATATTCACTAGATGGGCTAGCACCCATAACTAGTAGTGTAAATTGATGGGGACCACCATCAGGAGTCGGAACGCTGTGATGGAACGGGATTCAGGTGCAAGAGATAACTGAAGATATCCCTGCTCTCGCTATACAGTGGGAGTTGCAATAGTCTCTCTTCATTGCAGTATTCTTTTGTGTTTTTGTGCTGCATTCTGTTGTGGATTTCGTACTGGATTTCGTACTCAATGCCTGCAAGGAACAATGCTTAGCGTTGGAGACGAGCTGCCGTCATTGCTGGAACTCCCTTCTGTGGGTGGAAAATGGACATCAGAAGTTGGTGGTCAGTGATGAGGGTAAAACTCGTCAATAGAGGTACACATGAACTTTCTTTACTCTTCACACAATTGACAATGCTTCTTTGTCGATTTGTGCATACTTGCGCTCAGTATCTGTCAGTGCACGAAACGCAAAAGCCACCGGTCTTTTCCTTCTGTCAGACACGACATGAGACAGAATAGCACCAATACCAATAGGCAAAACATCACACACAAGTTTAAGTGGTAGAGCTTGATTATAGTGTGTCAAAACTTACTTGGATGTGATTAATCGCTTAGCCTTTTGAAAAGCTTGCTCACACTGTTCTGTCCACTCCCGTTCGTTATCTCGTTTTAGCCGCTGATGTGGTGAATGTAGAACGATTGATGAAATATAGGCAGGAATCGCTTATAGTAGCTCACAAGTCCCGGAAATAACCTAACTTGCGATACATTCTCGTGTCGTGGCGCATTAACTACCCCTACGATTATCTCTTGGGTTTAGAAGAGACCTTCACAATCAATTTCATGGCCACAAAACTGGACTCTGTCTTTGATAAACTCACACTTCTCCCAGTTAGACTAAAGGCCAGCTACCTGGAACTTCCCAATTAAAGAACTGCCTCTCGGTTGTCCAGGTCATCCAAAATACACTGTGTTCCTGATATTCTTTGTAATATTTCTTCGACTCTTCCGTGACTTCCATTTGGTGGTATACTTGGCGTAAGTCAAGCTTGTTAAAGCTCTTTCGCCCAGCTAAATTTGGAAATATTTTCTCAATGAGTGGTAAAGAATACTGTTCTGCAAGTAGCACAGGGTTGACAGAGACTTTAAAATCACCACAAACACGCACAGAACCATTGCATCTCACCACTGGTACGATAGGTGTTGCCTACTCGCTTTTCACCTCTCTTAATACTCCTATTTTGGTATAGTTAAAACATCCTAGGGCTTAATTAATACTAGAAACACATTTTGCGACGATGTTACATGAAGTTCTAGTTATATTTTTTGGTAGCTTTGGCCTACCGTACGTATAACGTTTTTCATAGGTTCAGTACCGAGATTGATGCAAGCACAGTAGTTTACCGCAGTCGAAATTTAGATTTATTGTAGAGAAATTGAGAAGAAATACAAAGATTCTTTGAATCGTTTATCCTGCAATAGTCTTTATGCAACGAATGTGTTTTGAAACCGGAATATCTTCTCTGGAACGTACCAAAACAACTCCTTCCTTCTCTAAGCGTGTCCACTTTGCTTAAATCTTTGGGCGTATATATTGCATATGGAACTTGACGTGTATTGTGAGAACTTAGCTGGCAGTTCCCCTCAACCTTTAAATTTGCCTTTTCCCCACTAGTTTTCCCAGGTCATCCGAAAATACTATCTCGTACTTCTGTAACTGCAGGTCATTTTATTTTGTGTACTATGTGTGGTGTTCTGTCCAGTTTAAGGTCCTTAATCTTACCACAGTCTAACTAAATATTCGATAACCAATCACGTACAAACAATGCCAGCCATGGTCCTGCCCCTTAAACTTTACATTGTACTTAATCATTCCCTTGGGAAATATCCTTTCTCCAGTGTAGGTTTTCAAGTCTACCTGGCTCTCCTCATGTTTCAAATGGCTGAAATGTTTCTTGCACTGATGCAAAGGTATCACTGACAGAGCAAACCCTCTTTCTTGTTCCATTCTAAACATCTTCTCTTCAACCACCGGATTCACTCAGATCACTCCCACTTTGCTGCCGACATTATGCACTTCTAGAGTTCCAAGAAAATCCTCACTGCCATCGATATCCCCACTATCATTTAAGCAATTAACAGGGGGTGGGGACATTGTGTTTCTTTTATCCTTTTCTTACATGCACGCGGAATTTGTCTTCCTGTTTGCAATGACAACAATTCACATTTTTAGAGGGACAGTTCGTTTGCTCATGACCACCCAAACAACGGTAGCAGCTTTGGGAGCTTGGGGTCTTTCCTTTTGGTTATTTTTTACCCTTATAATATTCTAAAACAAAGTGTTCACTGGGTTTTACTCGGACTCTTCTTTTCCCTGAAAGGCGTCCATGTCCCTGTAGGACTGTTCATTAGCAATTCATTTGTCCACGGCGATTTCACACGTCTGTTCATTGAGTTTGAGTTTCAATAAATCCGACATCATCATTTTCTTGTGGCAAACCCCGGACACTAAACGGTCACTTAGTTGTTCCAAACGCATCGTTTTATTGAACTTACATCCAGTTGCTAAGTGCTTTAAAATAGCAACCTACTAATTCACCGTCTCTCCCACATTTCATTCTCTGTTATCGAACTCGTACCTTGCTACCAGAAAAGTTAGGGAAGTTCCTCACAGCTTATCAAAACACACCTCATGCAACGACTGGAGAGAGCCCAACGCAGGTAATGCTTGGAAGATCACTTCGGACACGCTTAGATCTAGTAACTGTAAGATGTTAAATCAACGATATCAAGACAACATGCAGGCTGCGAGTACAAAACAGAATCATCCACGACGACTAGAGATCGGGGACCATGTCATGACGCGTGACTATTTTGGCGCCTTAAAATGGCGTTCGGGGGTTTTTGTGGAGAAGACAGGACCACTCATGTACAAAGTATAGGTTACGCCTGATATGATTTAGCAAAGATATATTGACCAGTTACCCTCAACTGCTGTTTAACGACCAATAGTCTAACACAGTGTGTCATATACAGAGGACGTACCTGATACAAAAGATGCACCACTGTATGATTTCCCTCTAGAACCGGCCGTGGCGGTCATTCCTATATGGCGCAAAAGTCTATGGGAGATTCCGGCAGCTCAGGATCAAGTGATTGAGGTTCAGCCAAGCTCTGAAGCAGCTAGTACAACAGTGGGTGAGCCACGATACCCACAGAGACAGTAGAAACCACCGCAAAGACTTGGTCACTAAACGATTTATAAATATAAATTTCCACTATACTGGGAGAATGTTAAATGCTTGTTCAGCTTTAGAGTTGAGATGCCGATTTATCTAGACGTTGACTTGTAGATTTGTGTGGAGGAAATTTTATGTTGTATATGTGTCATATGCGTGCGCACGGGACACATGTGTTGCCGTTGTTAACCAAACTCCGATATCGTTTTTACGCCTACTCTGAGACCTAAAGTCGCCGTAATTTTGGGCGACTTTAAGCAACTTTAGGCGACTTTAGGAAAATGCCACCAAATCAAGTGGCAATTTTAGGCGACTTTGGGTGATTTTAGGTGACTTTCGGCAAAATTGAGGACATGTCTTATTGGCATTGGTTAAGTTCAGTCCGCTGAAAAAAATCTAATTGAACTCTCATCAGTTTTCTGATAAAATTATCTTCAATTGGGCAAACAGATGATTTCGATTTTAATAATTAACAGTGATACAATTAGTACGATTTAAATGATATGATTTAGAACTATTAGTGAAATAAAAGCAAGTACATTCAGTGACATTTTCCCATTACATATAAATGTATGGGTGTTGGCACTGTGGCATATTCCCCCAAATCAAAGTGCTCAGCATAAGTAGTTTATAAGAAACATTGCTGTTCAAGTAATGTATAGCTTTTTAATTAACCTTCAAACAAAGTATAGAAATAAATGTGTTTTTTTTTCAATATGAACGGCGTTCCTAAACTATTGGCAGTGCTGCTGAATTTTACAAGTTTTATATTTATCTCTGTCATAATGGACTTCAGGACTTGGAATATTCTATTTGGAAACCCTTGTCTTTGCTTTTGCCATTTGATAGTCGCTTTTGAATTTGATGTAATATTTGCTTTTGTATTGTGTACACGAATAAGCTCGTAATAATTAAGCTTTCAAAGTATATAGCTTTTATATAAGATACAAACAAACCACAATTAAAGTTTGGCCAAATACTACCGCGGTTTCACTAACGATAGTGGTGGGCAATACTTGATTGAAATATCGATACTTCCGATACTGAAAATCTAGAATTTAGTATCGATATTATTTCATAGTATGGACGATTTCGATACTGATCACGTGATACAAACAAAATAATAAAAGGTCAATAAACGGGTAGTATTTCACCAAAAGGATGAAAGACCTTAGATCCACTGGCCACCTAGAACTTGCGCCAGCTATATTCGTATTTTCTCGCGTTACATTTGTGTCTTGTGGTGATTATGGCGCGCGAACTTTGATTGTCTTAATGAAGTTTAGTGGTATCGGTATCGGTATCGGTATCGGAAAAAAGTGCTCAATATCGTATCGTATCGTATCGTATCGAATCACAAATCCCGGTATCGCCCACCACTAACCAACGATCGACTTTAAGTTATGGGACATAAAGTATTGCAGGTTTTAAATGTTGCAATATGGCGGCCGAACAAGAATACGTTCTGCCACAGGTTGTACATACTAGTATTAAACATACTAAACACTCAAATAGTTTTAATCAAACTTGTCATTGTGACATTGACATCAAAGTTGAAAATCGACGCTGGGACAGTTGAATGTACAGTAAGTGTACAATACTGCAGATTCACAGTTCAAACTGTTGAGTGCTGACCGATATTTTTATAAAGCCTCGTTTCCATAAAGTTGTAAACATCGTAAAGATAGAGTCACGATATCTCCCAACGACCAAAATATTCTGTCTTCCTGGAAGTATATCTGATAGAAAACAGGCATGTTGTCCACTAATAAGTGCTTTGCTGATAATTTGTTTGAAAATACTTTAGTTCGGATGTTTAGAAAGTTCGTGATTCTATCTTTACGACATTTACGACTATATGGAAACCAGGCTTAAATTAGGACTGTGCTTTATCAGAAATCCGGACAAAGGGCTGTAATTTAGTTTATAAATGTTGATATTTAACAAATTCGCTACTTTTATTCGATACACCGGCTTTGCGTGTAATGGAAAAGTTACAGTTGTAAGAAATGGCAATAGTCTAAACACCACCTACGTATACAATTTTATTGTTGTATGTTAAGTTCTATGGTGATTTCTCAACTTGTATCTAGACTTCTGGTAATTGCATTTGCAACAACTGACTGCAATGCCTAACTGAAATGTGATGTTTTACTTATTATTTTATTTGAATAGCATTTCATTAGTCCTTGTGTGATAATGCCAATCAATAACTTGCAGCATTGCAAGTTAAAATTTTGAATTGAAGAACACGTTTAAAATCGTGCATGTTTTTCAACTGATTTTGGGCATTTTTGTGTGACTTAGGGCGATTTTTGGCGACTTTAGGCGATTTTGGGCGACTTTAAGCGATTTTGGGCAACTTTAGGTCCCAGGGTAGGCCTAACATTTACTTACGTCTTTGCGGGATAGTAAGCGTTGAAACTAAACTCGTAACTCCGATCTCCCTATATAACGAATAAACTAACCTCTCTCACTGTTAACTCCAAGACCTTGTGAAAAAACTGACAAATTATGGTGCATGCTATTGTTTATGTACTCCTGGTGGACTGGGGAAAGGTCCAACTTTAATTATGTATGTATATATGACGCAACGTCACACTCCTCGCCCAGGGTTGTAGAAATTCTAACCTTGCTATAGAAAATTTAATAATAATAATAAGTTGATTAGTTACTGTGCATAATAAATACCAGATCTTTGATAGGCCGTTCACAATACTTCTTTTCTCCATTGATTGTAGGGACTAATTCTTCTTTTCGAACCATTCCATCCTTACTCTTCATAACTTTTACAATTCTTCCGAGGGGCCACTGGTTGCGTGGAGAATCATCGTTTAGAATTACAATGTCATTGACTTGAATGTTAGATTTGATTTCTTTCCACTTGGGCCTGGCTTGTAGCGACTGCAAATATTCGTGTTTCCATCTAGACCAGAATTGATCTGCCAAATATTGAGCACGATGCCAATATCGTTTTGAATACAGATCTTCTCGCAAAATAATCCAGGTGGAGATATGAGTGGTCTAGTTTTCATAGTGAGGAGTGAAATCGGGCTCAACGGTTGTGGTTGCTCGGGATCGGTAGATATCGTGGCAATAGGACGCGAATTAACGATGCCAGTAACTTCTGCCATGAGTGTAACGAGTAATTCATGAGTTATTTGGTGGCTTCCGAGACTCGTAAACATTCCGTCCAACACTCGTCGAATAGTTTGGATCTGCCGCTCCCAAACTCCGACAAAGTGTGAGGCTCGAGGTGGGTTGAACTGCCATTCGCAGTTTTGATTGGTGACGTAATTGTTCATAGCTCTTTGGTCCATTGAATTCAGGGCTTCGTTAAGTTCTGATCTTCCTCCAATAAAATTGGTTCCACGATCGCATCGCAACAATGTTGGTGGTCCTCGGATTGCAAAAAATCGCCTTAAAGCACATATAAACTAGTTTGTATCCAGTAATTCTTATATTTCTATGTGGATGGCCCTGCAATTAAGACAGGTGAAGACCAAACCCCATCTTTTAGAATTTGACGCTCCACCTCTCAATTTCCTTGTTTGAAAAAACCAGTGGCGAAATACGTCGAAACCAACATTTGTAAATGGGGGTAGAGTGTCTAATCTGTCCTTGGGTAGGTCAGCCATGATCCGCGTCTGAGGTTTTCCTCTTAGTTTCTTACATGTGATACACTGCTTTATACTGTATAGCTTGATATTTGTCTACTTGCTCCGACAATCCAAATTCCAGCATTACGTATTCTTCCATGTGTTATCTGTTTACCTTGATGACGAACCTTCTCGTGGTGATGTCGAATTGTAAGGGTAGTAAGATGGGAGGATTTGGGAAGGATTGCTGGATGTTTCTCTTCGTATTCCATATCGGCATGACGTAGTCTTCCACCAACTCGCAACATACCTTTGTCGTCCAAGATTGGCTGTAGGGAATATAAACTGGACTTCTTCATTTGGTTGAAGGGAGTTTGATTTTGGGTCTTTGGATTTTCTAAGCTTTGAATTTCTTGTGCAAATGCTTCTCGCTGGACCGTCTTCGTAATAAGGGTCTCAGCTTTCTTTAAATCAGAAAATGTTAAATGTTCTTCAAATACGATTCGCGAAATGTTATCTTTGCTGCTGAAAGGAAGGTGAACATTTCTTCAAGCTTTGATTTTAGCTGTTTTCTTGATGAGTGCGGCCAGTGCCAGTTTTAGGGTTGACCATCTTGAAAAACGTTTAAAACTTTCAGCTCCCAGTCCTCTCACTATCGATCTTGTTTGGTTAGCATATGCATTTATCTCTTCTCTAATTTCAGGATCCCGCTCCCCGATTTCGACATCTGTCAGATTTTGAGGCGCTAGCTCAACTTTCACGAAGTCAGGTCCTTGAAACCAGAGAGATTTCTTCAAATACAGAGGAGTTTACCATGGGTAGCGTTATCTGCGGGATTATCTTTTGAATCGATGAATCTCCACTGGTCCGGATTGGAGAAACTTCTAATAATCTCAACGCGATTTGCCACGTATACAAAGAATCGCTTACTTTCACTTCGGATGTAACCTAAGACCACTTTCGAGTCAGTATAGAACATGATCATTGCAATGTCTAACTTCAGTTCTCTGGTTATCCACTTGACAGCATTAACGCTCAATACTACTGTGCAGAGCTCCAATCTGGGAATGGTAGTTGCTCATTTTGGAGAGAGTTTTGCCTGTGCATACAATAGGGAAGCGCACGTACTTTCATCTATGCTGATCGACCTTATGTAAATTACGGTAGCAATAGCTTTTTCGCTTGCATCTGAAAAAGCGTGGATTTCATATCGGATGATTTCGCCAATACTATTCCATTGATAACATCTAGGAATATATAGCTTGTTTAGTTCCTCGAGAGAACTCTTCCATTTTAACCATCTCTTTAAGAGGATGATGGGCAATGGGTCATCCCATCCGAGTGTTTGGGTTTCGCCTTTCGTGTTTCCTAACTGGATCAGCTCACGAAGAAGTAATCTCCCTTGCAGAGTGGTTGGGATTGCAAATCCGAGAGGATCATAGATGGAATTCACTACCGCAAGAACACTTCTCCGTGTGAATGGTTTCTGAGGTAAAAGCACTTGGAAGGTTAAGGCATCTTTTTCTAAGTTCCATACCACTCCTAGTGATCTCTGTTGAGGGAGAGGATCGTGCTTAGGATCAAGATTACGCAGGTCCTCGACTTTATCTTGTTGAGGAAGCAAGTCCATCACTTCCAAGGAGTTTGGCGCAATTTGATGTAGACGCAAGTTTGCTGTACGTAGCATATCTCGTGTATTTGTTACCAAATGTAGCGTTTCGTCCACAGTGTCACAGGATGTGACTCCGTCGTCCACATAAAATTCTTTATGGACGAACTTTTTCGCAGCATCACCGAACCATTCTTTTCCTTCGTCTGCAGTCTTCCTCAATCCGAATGTTGCTACTGCTGGACTTGAGGTATTTCCAAAGATGTGTACAGCCATCTTGTAGTCAATGATTTCGTTCTCTTTGTCATTGTCTTTGTACCACACGGAGCGCAATAAATCTCTATGTGGAGGGTAGACGTAGAAGGAGTAAAACATCTTTTCAACGTCACAGATAATACCAATCTTCTTTCTTCTGAATCTGAGTAAAATCCCCAAGAGATTGTAGAAGGAGTCAGGCCCAGGAAGAAGCTCATGATTTAGAGATTTACCTTGAAACACCGCTGATGCATCGAACACTACACGAATCTTCTTTGGCTTTCGGGGATGGTACACTCCAAAATGAGGTAAATACCATATATTTCTCTGTGTCGAAGTGTGACTTGCATCTTCTGGGGGTGGATTGACTTCCGCCTGTTCAGCATAACCACGTTCTAGGAGGTTTGCCATGAACTTGAAGTAATCTTCTTCCATTTGAGGATTTTTCTTAAACAATCTGGTGAGATTCTTGAACTGGTGGAGAGCGAATTCTCTGTTATTTGGGAAAAATTCACGTCGTTGGTTTTAAGACGTAAAGGTAGTTCCCAATTTCCAGCTTCGTTCCTACGTGCACTTGACTCCATAATTGTAAGGAAACGACGGTCTTCAATCGACAATGAAGGTTCATTATCGCGTTTTGTTCTCTGGAAAACGTGTGTTCCAAACTGTGTTTTGAGGAAGGGATCTCTTACAGAGAAATTATTTGGACAAGAGACGAACTGGTGTTGTATAGTTGTGAGGGATGAGGACTTTGACTTGTTTCGATTTCTGGCATCAAGACTTGGGGTGGTTCCACTTGCGGCAAAACTAGTCCCCAACTGGTCTTTGTGTGTCGTCATAAACGGGTCGACAAGTTAGATATGAATAGGACCTCCATGACTGTCAACACATTGATGACCGCAGATTGTCCAACCAACTGAAAGTTTATGCACCCATAGTGAACCTGGTGATCCATTACGAAATGCTCGTACTTTCATAATTTCTGGTGCATTACGACCGATGAACAACTTGACTTCTGCATGTGAATCAACAGGTGGAATTTCTTTGGCGATGTCTCTCGGATGGCTGTACTGCTTGGCCAATTCGGGAGTAGGAATTTCTCGTTTATCCTTTGGTATATTCTCGCACTCTATTAAGGTTGGTAACTTTTCGATCATGCCGTCCAACGATTGCACTTGTAAGCCTGAAATTCGCCGACCGAATTTGACTTCTTTGGTCTCGCTACACGTAGAAAGCAAGTACCTTTCCTTCGGACCTTGAAAGCCGAGTCGATCTACGAGAGTTGGGCTAATCATACAGGCGTTGCTCTGTTCGTCGATCAAGGCGTAGGTACGTACAACGGTGCTTGGTTTACTGGGATGGAATATGTCAAGTAGAACGATTTTACTACAAGAGACGGCTAGATCTTGAGCTTGCCCAACCTTCGTTTGAGTGGTAGTGACCTCCACATTGGCATCATTTTCTGTGTTTCCCTCCTCTTTTTTACGAATGTTCTTGGTTTGCTCCTCGCCATGACCTCTGTTGCTTGTATCTTTCGTGTTTCCATTGCTTTCTGCTTCATTTCTATTATCTTCCTTTTTTTCTTTATGAAGTAAGGTTGGATGGCATTTACTGCTGCACTTACTGCATTTGTTTTGCATTTGGCAGCAATATGCTTAGGTGTTAAACATCGAAAACACAGCTTCGTCTTTTTTATGAATTCAGTTTTCTCGTCTAGTGTTAGGTTAGAAAAGCCTTTGCATTCCATGAGGTTATGACTGTTCGTCTTATGATGGTAGCAGTATCGTGAATCTTTGGCTTCTTCTACTGATCCTGAGAAAACCTTGTTATGCGGAGTCTTCCTTTTCTCATGTTTTAGACCAGCAATAACGTTTGGATGGTTTCTTAAACTCGACTGCTTCTGGATAAATGATGCAAACTCTACGAATTTTGGATAGCCAGTGTTGCTTCGAGAGGAACGTTCTGCGACGTACTTGTTCCACTTACAGCAAATGGGTTCAGGAAGATTGCCAAAGATCCGTCGCAGGGCATTAAGATAATTAAGACATGCAAGTCCAGGAAGGAGGTCCATTTGCGCTGCTATATCTGCACAAGTGTCTGAGAAGGCTTGAAGCTTAACTCTATCCTCGTCGTTGAATTTTGAAGATTCACGAAGCTTCAGTAGAAAGGCGTTAGTAATAGTTGCTGGGTTGCCAAATCTATTTTCGAGTTCTGCCCAGCGTTTCTTTAGTAGAGTTTCTGGGAGCTTGTGTTGTCTTCTTCGGTAGCTATCCACCAGTTTCTGTGGTAAACCAGAAGTATACATGTGAAGATAGTTGATTTCGTTGCTAGGTCCGATTCCACAATTCTGTACCATTCCTTTGAAGGCTGACTTCCACCGATGGAACATGGTGGAATCCCCAGAGAAAATATCGGGGTGACACTTCGGTAGGCTAAGCTTGGCAAGAGTTGATGCTAATCTTTGATTAGTGACATTCATAAGACTCATACACTGACTGACTTCTTTTGATTGTATTGGCTGACTTGGAAGAGGCGACGAGGAAACCATTTTGAGTTGCATTTCGGAGAGTCTGTTTGTAGGGTTTAAGGTAGGGCTAACTAAAGGTGTTGACAGGCTTTGATGAGTGACTGTCTGCGCTGTTCCGATTAAGTCAGTCGGTAAATAACTTAGCCACACTTCTGTTCGTTCCTGTTTTATATCAGCGGCTCTACGCATCTTTACCAGATCTAGACTTCTTTGTAGGCTTATTTCGTCGTCAGAGATAGACTGCTCTATAGCGTCCAGCTTGGCTTTGGCTATAGTTTCCGTCTTTTTTGCTCTTAAAATTGCAAGGTCGTGTTCGTATTGTGCCTTTTCAGTTAACCTTCGATGCTCTTTTCCTGCTTCAAGTTGTTTTCTTTCGTTGACTTTACGGGCAATCATTATCTCATACTCTGCTCGTTCTTTAGCTGCTGCTGCGTCGGCCAGGGCTCTCGCTCGTTGAGAAGTTAGAGATGCACGCGAGCTGCGTTTGGAATTAGTTGATACTTCTGGTTAAAGACGCGGCACTCATTGCAGCATGTTTGACCGTCTCTTCTGCTTGGTGTAACGTTTCGGTTGCCACGTCAATAGCTTCATTTGCAGCTTGAAAAAATCTTTCTGCAGTAGAACTTGCTGTGGTTTTAACTTCGGTTGAGGCGCCCCACTGATCAAAGGCCAGTAATTCATTAAGATTGTTTACCACACTTTGAAATCTGTCTTTATTGAATTTCGCTGCCGTGAGCGATTCATTTGTTCCAACACTGTTACTTTGATGGGCTGCCTCGTATAGTTCATCGACAGCCTTTTAAAATTTCTTTGTCTCCGTGTTGAATGCCTTTGTTCGGTTGACCAGCTCATTATGAAATCCTTTATGCGTAAAGGTTCGAGAACGTTTGCCAAGTTCAACTTCGGTATGTTCGGACATTTATGTTCAACAGGAATCTGATTTAGCTTGATATCCAAGACTTTTTACTGTTATTTCTCCATATCAAAACAGCTAACCACGAGTACCAAAAGACAATTTATTGATATCAGCGGTAAAAATTACATAACAAAATATCAACTGTATACAAGAATCGGCACATACAAACATGTTTCAAGAACACAGCATATTTAAACATTTACTTACGTCTTCGCGGGATAGTAAGCGTTGAAACCAAACTCGTAACTCCAATCTCCTTATATAACGAATTAACAAATCTCTCTTACTGTTGACTCCAAGAGCTTGTGAAAATACTGACAAATTATGGTGCGCACGATTGTTTATGTACTCCTGGCGGACTGGGCAAAGGTCCAACTTTAATTATGTATGTATATATGACGTAACGTCACACTAGTACAGTGCTTTTCCAAGGCCGTAATCTCCGCGAGAGTTTGGCATTCACTGATTTTGGTGACTAAATCCATATCTAAACAACAATAATAAACACTTTAATAAACACTAATAAACACAACATAATAAACACTTTATTGAATCGCCTAAGTTTACAGATTATCTCCTGAACAAGATACCTTTCAAAGCAGGTCTTTCGAAGCAAAACTTCTCCCGAGCAATGTATTCAACCAAGTTGTCTCTTTATAAACTGTCAGCAAAATCCTTTTGTCTAAGTTTGTAAATACTCGCACAGATGTTTATAGACTGTCAACTATTGTCGTTTTATACTGCCGTGTCAACTAATCAGATCGCACGAAATTTAGTGCGCACACCGTGCGCACATATCATGACGTCATCCCTCTTCCAGATATACAAACTGGACGTCATACATTGATGACGTTATAGCCCAGGCGTGCAATCCACGCTCGGGTTATCTACGGATATTTACGACCTTTTGCGACGTCCTGCGTGGGGTCCACACATTGCGCGATTATTTCCCCATATGTATGGGTAAACTTACTGTCTTGTATTGCTTTCATGTTAAAAGTATTCCATACGTTTTGCGCGTGTTTTTCTAGTCTTCATCTGAAATGTCTTCATCGTTTAATTTTGAATAAAATTTTGACTTGGCAGGTAATTTTGAGTCTTTGAATTTAACTAGCGAGTCCATATAATCATAAGCGTAAACTCCTTTTCTAGACAGTATATCTACATGGTGTGAATAATATATTTTTAAGTTATTTAGGTCTTGTTTATCTAAATTATTTACTCTAAACCACCCAAACTTTGACTCATATATTTGAATGAATCAATGAAGCGTAATTGTCTTTTTACTTAAATTAATTTACTAGATTTTTTATCAGTAAATGTATCAACTAATACATCTGTAGAAAAACTTACATATTTTTCTTCAGTTTTGGAATACAACTAATACTACCTTCAGAAATTGCTAAAGCTTTTATAAGCAAGTGGCTGTCATAGCCTTCCAAGTTATGAAATATAACCGCAAAAATTTAGGTTTTTTAATTTTCAAATTACATTGGCTATGAGCTGCCCCACGATATTTGCCAGTAAAATGACAATGATCTCGGACTTTATCATCTTATAGTTCATTTTTACACGCATAACACTTTGTGGCGTTTTTAAAAGTCTCATATTATCAGCTTTAGTAAGCACCATTTTCTTTGGAAATTTAAGCTTATTGACTTTATTAAAACGGAGCTATTTCACCAAGATATTTACAAGAAGTGATCTTCCAGTAGCCGTATATATGAGCTATAAAATAAGTAAGAAAAACACATGCACACTCACTACTAATACTAGGTTTGCTTATAAACAATAACTTTGGATTTAAAACTAGGATACTTGGATATGATTTTATGTCATTAGAAAGGCCATTCCATGTCTCAGCTCCTCTGTAGGCAAACGATTTTTTTGCGAAGTTAGATTTGGGTTTCGGTAATTTGAAATGGAATTCACTTTGGCTTTTATTATAGTCATGGGTTTAGGTAATGTATATATTTGATGTTTGAATTAAAAACGTTGTAATTCTACTTGCGTTAATTTTATCATGTTTTGTAAACCTCGCAATCGAAACAGCCCACTTAAAACACTCTTGATCTGAATTTTGTGGTTTTATAAATATTTTTTATCTGCTATCCACTTTGGAGTAATGACATATGATGACCCTTTAATTGGACCATACTTTTCCCAAGCTAAATCAAGATTAGTCCCGGGTAATATAATTTCTTCATTACTCTGAAAATGCGCTTCAACAATTGTTGCATCGTCGATAGCAGGATCAATCCTAATCATTTTTCAATTTAAAGTAACTTGAATTTTATAATTTATAAATTTTTCATCAATTAATTTTAATGCTGGTTGTTTTGCATCTTGAAAAAATCTTGTAATATTTGTTTCTTTATTTGCATCTGCAACTTAAATTTGCACATTATTTTTCATCGCCGTCTTTATAAGTTTAAATTTATTTAGCATAGTTTCTCGTTTATTTCTTCTTGGTCTTAAGCCCCGTTTACACTATACTGGACTGCTATCGGAGCGGGTCAAATTTTGCTGCTATCGATTCTCTGTAAATATTTTTAATGGTAATAAAACAAAGAAATATACAAGATCTTTCAGCCTAAATAACATTGGTTGGTGATTATTGCTCCTTAACGAGGGTCCCGAATAGGCTTCTTCAATCCCGTATCCCGCTCCATATTTTTGACCCATCCCGCAATCCCGATAACGATTTCGAGCCTATCCCGATCCCGATCCCGACTAAAAATCCAGTGCTTGTATTTATTCTACCGCCGCGCGCATGACCATACGAAAAAAGAAACCAAAAAGCGCCAGTTCTACTGTAGTTGGTCTGATATGACCAATCATTTGTCATTGTACAAAACGACCCAACAGAAGGATAATTCGTTTATTTATTGTCTGCCAAGGTCTTCGACGTCGCCCTGTTCTGGTTGTTGAACTATTAACTTGTCCGCATTCGCCATTTTGGAATTTCATCTATAGGGATTATTAGGGACTATTTATGGGCCCATGTGGATAATGGGTGGTATACGTAGACCTACGTAGTTTCTTCATAGCTTATTCGACTTTATTCCAACCACTGATTCCAACCGATGTTCAACCATGTGCATTTTCTTACATGGATGTGAATGTTTTAAAAAGTATCTATTACATAGTAGACATAGTAATGAGAATGATGCCAATAACTACAATAGCTATTTCAATAAAAATTCCAAATCGATCCGGTTTTTTTTCATTGCGGTCCCGTATCACGTTCGTCAATTTTCGTAAATCCCGCGTCCCACGACGTCCAGAAATCCCGAATCTCGCTAGCTATTTTCCCTAGATCCCGTTTCTGGGACCTCGATATACGGTACAGCCCAAAAGTTTTTTTTAACAATTCCACGCGTGTAGTGTGTGTGTAGTGTGCATGCAGTACCCGAAAAATATCCTCGATAGATGCGTGTAGTGTGCATGTACTAAAAAACTCCTCGATATTTCGTGTAGTGTGTGTAGTACACGAAGACTTCTTAATATTTGTGTGTAGTGCACGGAAAAACTCCTTGATATTTGCGTGCAGTGCACAAAAAAACTCCTGGATATTTGCGTGTAGTTTTTTTGTATGATTCGAAAACTGTCTAGTATAATGAAGTCGCTTGGGTGAACGAAAAAACTTCTCGCTGTTCTCGCATGCTTCAACGGCGAATAAACTTAGACTAAGAGCTGATAGTAAAAAGCATACTCAACCCTGAAGTTTCTATCTGCAGGCCGTTGTTTGTTTAGTTTTGAAGCAACAGAAAAGCTATGTTTGTAGCTAAAACCCTAGCTGGTGGTTGGTATAAGATGGTAAA
>JAODVM010087539.1:0-16807 GCA_025400095.1 Phenganax marumi | reverse complement strand
AACTCGTTGTCCAACATTTCTTCGAGAAATTCCCGCCAACGCTGGTCATATACGGGAAGACATCATGTAAACCTTATCATAATATATGGGAGTAGACGGCTGTTCCCAACATTTGAGCCTGCTAGATCGCAATGACATTGTACTTGCGATTTAACAAATCGCAGTTACATTGCACTTGCGATTTAAAAAATCGCAGTGACATTGCACTTGCGATTTAATAAATCGCAATGGCATTGTACTTGTGATTTACTAAATCGCAGTGACATGCACTTGCGATTTAATAAATCGCAATGACATTGTACTTGCGATTTATAAATCACAATGCCATAGCACTTGCGATATAATAAATCGCAATGACATTGTACTTGCGATTTAATAAATCGCAATGGCATTGTACTTGTGATTTACTAAATCGCAACAAGTTTTGTGTTTGTAAGCCAAAAGGCGCTCTAAATAACAATGAAAACTTCATTGCTTTCTGTTGTGGGGTTTTTTACAAACGGCGCCCCATACATACGCGGTGATGTCGACTTGCATTAATTGTCCCAAATCACATTATGGAACGGAAATTTGCGACTGAAGTCAACTGAATTCAAGATAGATAGTCGGCAATGAAATTTTGCGGAGGTACTGCAGTGTAGCTAAAAGACTTGCTTTGTAATGAAGAATGTAAACAATTGTGGGAAAGTTAAATTTACATTTACTTGTCAGTGGTAGAATAGTGCTGCTTTGTGTTTCTGAGTTTTTCATAGTAATAGAATCTGAAACTGTGGAGTCTTGCCATTCAGGACAGATGATTCTTGGCATTTCTTGCTATCCTGATATATTGCCACAACTGCAAGCTCGTACATTCAAATACTGCTTGGAATTATACAACTTGTAAATATAGCTAGATCGCGATGACTTCATTGCAATTTGGTGCGTAGTGCACACAACAGATATAGCCTTACACGCCGCTACCTTGCGTGAGTAATACTCAATAGCTGCGATTTAACAGAGTGTAGTGGGTGAACTGCTGTAAAGGTCTCAGAAACTTTGCACTGTCCTTGAGGTCTCTAGTTTTGGTTTTGCATAATTTAGGTCATTGTTTTTTCCAAACTCCATAAAAGCTGTAGCCATGCTGAAGACATTGTTAAATCCTTCGATGGGTTTTTTTAAGATGATCGTGTTTGAAGGTATTAAAATGATTCCAGGACCTAAAACCATATCGAGTACTATGTTAGTATCTTTAATAGCTGCTCTCGTATTGGAAATCAAAACTGTTGTATCATCTTGAATGTTCGTGTCTTGAACCAACTTTCTATATACATCTTGAGTTTGTGAGCTTTTTGCTCCCGCGTTGACGATAGACCATCTAGTATTTGCTTGTGCTCCCAACACGGAGTAAACGTAACTTTCTATTGGTTGTTGAAAAAGCTTTTGTTCAAGTTTGATTAAACCATGTGACTTAGTTTTGATGAAAGACTTCCAGTTGTTGGGTGACTTATTTATAGTTTTGGATATCTCTTTATACTTTATTCCATAAATCATTTTTGTAGTCTCCAATGTCGTATTTATAATCTTTAATTTTGGTTTTGTCGTGGTCTTTTAGAAAATAAATCATCAATGTTCTATACTTTTGTGCATCCACCCAATTTACCCTTTCATATTTATCAATCCAAATGTTTTTCATGGGGGCATTAGATTGTACTACTTTTATAATTTTGTCATCAACATATTGATCTAATTTTTCTGGGTATCTAATAAATTGTTTCATGTGGTAGTAGAAATCGTATTTTGTGATTCGCATGTTCTAGACTTACGCCTCCTAAATAACTAATCACATATGCCGCTAATAAACTAGCAAAGTATGGATTCGTTTTGTAGTCGTACTTCATTTTGTAACATCTTTTACATTAGTTTGATTGATCGACTTTATGTTTCACGACTCGAGCCCCCCATTAAAGTAGTCATTTTTGTTTGCATAAACAGCAAAGTTTGCAAAATCGATCTTAGTGTTAGTTTTCTCCAACTTAAAACCCGTGATCTTTCCAAAATGATTTCACAAAGCTGGTGTACATTGCATCGAGATTTGTTCCTCTATTCGTTAGTCTAAAATCTCGTGACATTTTTGGATCATTTTCACACCTAGATATTCGATGTTGTATCTATAATAAGAGTTTTTACACCAATAAACATGATTGACTAGATTAAGCGATTTAGAAACGCTAGCCTCGAAATTGAATTTATCAAGATTTGCATTTGGGTATTTTTTAAACAACCTTTGTTTTGCAGCTTCACAGTCCCAAGACTTGATGAGTTTCATAGCCATATCATAGCCTTTTCCATAAAATTTTTTATCCTTTGGTTCTAATTGTGGAAATAATATATTGGTTCCAACCTCCATTTATTATGAAAAGAAAATCTTGTAATAAATGACATTCAAACCAACTGTATGGATAGACAGTTTACATAAAAAAATTCACCTTAGTAGAAATATAGAAACAATATCGGGTTCGAAAATGTTTCTCAAAACAGCTTCCATCTTTTGGAACTTTAAAAATATCATGAAGGACAACGACAACATCACAAGTGGAAGCAAAAAAATTAGTTTTGGTTATGGTTATTGGACTTTTGAAAATATTAAGATGTAGCTAGCAAAAGAAGATATTACCATTGAAAAGATGCCTGATCATAAAATAAAAATCCACTCGAAAATAAGAAAAGTGACTTTAAAAAATTCAGACAACTCATAGGATTTAGGGAGAACCAAGAAATACCCGCAAACAGATGGAATGAGTCCAAACATGAAGCTAACATCAACCTAGGACTATGATATATTAAAATCAATTGCGACTTGGTCCACAAAAATTATAATTTTGACGAGGAAGGAGAGCTTAATTCTTCGATAACAAGTCTTCCCATCACAACAACACAAAGTTTATCTGGGTCCGTAACCCATTTTAAAGATATTGAAAGCCAAGTTCCACTCTATAATGGTTTCTGGAATAAACTAAATTTCAGTATAAATACCAATATTGGAGAAACTCCTATCAGATCTGTATTGTTAGAAATTTATATACAATAAATGAACAGCAAACAAAGGGAGCTCCAAACAAACCTAAGAGTTTTTACCAATGAACAAGAACTTAGAAACTTATACTACGACCCTAAAACAGGTTATCAATCCGCAGAGAAACTTTATCAAAAAGCAAATGAAAAGGGTTTAATTGTCACCAGAAAACAAATCAAAGCATGGTTAAAAACACAAGTCACTTATACGAGGTATAAACTTATCGTAAAAAAAAATAAAACATTTAAAACCTATGTGGATGGTCGCGTCGAACAAATACAATTGCATCTTGTTGATATGTCTAAGTTTAGATATAAAAACAAAGACTACAATGGGATCTTAACTGGGGTAGAAATATTATCTAGGTATGCATTTGCAATACCTGTACGAAAAAAAGACACACAAAACATCATGAAAGGTGTAGAAGAACTTTTAAAACAATTTAAATCTAGGTTTGGAAAATACCCCAGCGTGCTTCAGTTTTATGAAGGAAAAGAATTCAACAACGTGGGTGTGAAGAGTCTTTTAGTAAATTATAAAATTAAATACTTCTCTTCACCGTCTGATAAAAAATCAACTGTCGTCGAACGATTCAACCGAACCTTAGAAACGATCATGCGGAAATATTTTTATTCTAAAGGAACTAATAATTGGGTGGACATCCTAAACGAGCTTGTTGATAATTATAATCATACAAAACATACTACAATCTTAATGAGGCCATCTGATGTTAACAAGTCCAGTGAAAATCAAGTATGGTTAACATTATACGGTCATTGGACAGGGCAGTACCCTCTGTCTAAATATAAAATTGGTGATAGAGTTAGAGTAACCAAGTGTGAAAATGTGTTTGAAAAAGGATATGAAGCTAACTTCACCGAAGAAATATTTAAAATTAACAAAGTGTTTTAGAGGTTATCCGACCACATACGAGATACAAGACATAACTTTCAGTCACGATCCTATTTTAAGAAAATTCTGAGAAGAAGAACTGTCCCCCATGGATAAACAAGATGACGTTTACAGGATCGAAAAAGTTCTTGAAACTTGTGGTAATATGGCTTAGGTCAAATGGTTAGGTTATGACAGCAGACACGACTCCTGGGTTAAGAAAAGCGATATGAAAGACTTATAACACTTCGCAGCGAATAAAAGTTCGCTATTAAATAAATGGAACATGAATTTGAAGATTTTGACTTTAATCGCGAACGTGAAGAAGTAGAAATGGACCACCTAGATGATAATAACATTGACGACGAAGTTGATGATAATATAGACAGAGACATAGAGATTTCTTTGTTAGAACATGACAATGACGATGAACCTGACTATGACTGGGACGAGACATTCAATGACATACCTGATATTAAAAAAGACGTCGCTAATATGAAGAGATCAGAAACTTATGATAAAAAAACATTCCTCATTAGAACACAATGTCATTAAAAGAGATGGGGTTCATTCCAAAGAACTCATAGAAAACTTTAGAGTAAGAGGAAATGTAAGAGGAGATATAATTGGTGGTGAATTTAAAAACCAACCAATCATTATGATGGAAGACGGTCGTTTCAAGTACTCAAAAAATAAAAAGTGTCAGGAGTATGAAAACGAGTTTAAATTAAAGACTTTTCAGAAACAGCAAATCGTGAACATTTCAGAACAACCTCAGCACAAATCGAAAAAAACATAGCGATGGAAACCATAAGTAGTGATAGCTTAGACTCTATAACAAGTCAAGTCGCTGAAGATACGATTGAAAAATTAGAAACAGAAATAGACATGTTAGACGATTTTTATACAAAAGAACCACTAGTAATAAATGAACAACTTAGGGAACTACATGGATATCTACACATGCCAGAGACGCAAGCAACCAAACAAAAACTCGAACTCTTATAACGTGAAGCTGACCATTGGAGACTACAAAAATTAAGAGAATCCGACCCAGAAAAAAACCCTGTCCATGATACGTTCGAAAAAATCGCTAAACTATCAGTTGAAAAAATAAGATTAGAAAACAACATTAGAACTGTAGAACCAGAAACACAAGACATTGTAAAGCATGAAACTGAAAACAACGACTTGAGTCGATATGATAAATTTAAACAATGGGTTAAAGAAAATCTAGTCGTGTTGAGTGGTGCTGCTATAGCAAATGCAGGAATTATGACCACAGTGGTAACAAGAGCAAGATATGCAGTTAAAAAAGGAGCTCAAGCTACATCAAGGTTTGCAAAAGCATTAGAAAACTTAGCAAAACAAGATTGCAAAGCCTATTGCTAGCACCGTGTTAAATCTACTAAGTAGTATTTTAAAGTGGGGAGCAAAAGGTGTAAGTTTTTTAGCAGAAAATCTATGGATCCTCGCTTTGGCTTTCACTTGGTTCATCTATGACTACTACAAAACAAGAACGCAAAAGAAATGAGCTTAAAAACCAAAAAAATTAAAATAAAAATTAAAATAAATTATAAAGAAAAAAGAATTTTTTTATAATAAATGAGCAACAACACCAAAGATTTGAATAGTTTAACACCTGGTTATAGAAAACTTAAAATGTCAGATATCAAGGGCTATAGAACTAAACATTTGATCATGTTCAATCCTAAAAAGCCCACCCAGAAGGAAAAATTTACATCGACGTACCGAGACTAAACCAAAACACTTGTTTGGTGCCTTATAGTCTTCATTTGAAGTTTGATTTTAAAAAGAAAAATGATAAATCATGGTTTTTGAACAACCTCGGATGCCTACTCATTGAAAAATTATGCATCATTGTTGGAGGTGAAATCGTTTATGACAAGAACAGTCAAAGCTATTTGGAGATCTACCAAGACTTGTGGCTGCCTATGAAAGTTCGTGATGACATGATTGAATTTGGAATCACCAAAGAAAATACACGCAAACTGATTAGTGGATCTGACAATGGAGCTAACACAGGAGACGCTCAAAAAGTATCAGGTACTTTGATAAAAATGATTCGTGGAACAAAACAAAACATTACACTCAACAAGATATCGGAGACTATGGACTGTATAGTTCTTACAACATGGGGCACAACTTTCAATTTCGAGTAACTCTACCAAAAGCGTCGAACATCATGGTAGCAAAAAGTGGTGAATCAATCCGTTGAAGGATACACATTGGAAAACATCGAACTCGAATACGAAACCATTGAAAATGAATCGTTGTCCAACGAAAGTTCAGCTGGATATTGTTATAGTTTCTGGTTTGAACCGCACGCATTTTCAAGAGAAGAACTAAGCACATATATTTAATACAATAAAAGGGCGGCCTTATATACATACCTAGTGTATAAATTATACACTCAGAACCATATATGGAATTATACAATAAACTAATGATATGACAAACTATGACATTGTACATATATTCACAAATCTCACATTCTCTTTTTTTACACTAATAAAACGCGTAAAAATTCACTATCATTTTTGTTATAGTTTTTCGATGCATTACAATGTTATCGAGTCCAAAATATCTGATTAGCATGACTGGTTCAGAAACGAGACGAAGTAAACTGTATATGCTTCGGAATAAACCAGTATCTCACATTTCCTCATACGCGTTGTGCGCATCTCTATCGACGAGAGCATCATCGTAGGCCAACCAACGAGTTGTGTTTTCTTTTTTTCCCACCTCCGTACCAAAACAAACTTCACCGGTTTTAACAGCATGATACGATTTCTCATCGTGATCAATGCAAATGCCGATAACATTGTGCAATGCCACAATTAACAATTTCATCATGAGGAGTGCTTATTTTTTTAAGTGCACGAATTCCCTGTCTAAAAATTCGTGAAAACATCTCCCACATTTAATACAAACACCCTCTTTTTCCAAATCTTCTTCGAAAAATAGTTGATCATCATTCGTCAGTTCGCCATGTAACGCCTGCACAAATCTATCCATCACGCTTGCTCATAGACGCTTGTTTTGACTCATATAGCGGAAAAGGTGAGGAAAAGAAAGGAATTTCAGATGGAATTTTATAGAAGTTTATTTTGACTAATTTTTTGACCTGTTTTTTAATGTGTGGAAAAAAAGTGAAAGTATAAATCAAAGCATGATTTAAGGATGTGTTATATAAGCTAACCCAGTGTGGTCGACGCCGATCTTAGTGAGGTGCACGAGTTGATGCAAAAATATTATGATGATCATCTAGACGTGATTCAGAATTATGAGAAATGCATAAAAAATTTAATGAATACATTGATGAGCTCGCTACAAATGATACTATTGATGAATTTTGACGTGTTATTCTTATGCCAAATGAGAAGCTTACATCTATATCTTATGAATTTATTGCCTTTTATTGGTTCTCTTTCTTTTTTTAGAAGGTGGTGTGGGTTGCATATACCCACTAGCACATGACAGGAAGGGATAGTTATGGTTAAAATTTTGCGGTGGTGCAATCTGATTCTTTGTTCTTTCAAATATAGTGTGCGAATGGCTCACATTTAAAAAGCATGGGTCTTTATAATGCACCATAGGATGTCTTCCTTTTAAAATTTTTTTATAAAGTTCCACATCCATTTTCACCCGTATTCTAACCGTAAACTTATTTCTACAATCTCGTCTGTCACCTTGTTCTTATTGTCGTCGTATTCAATCAAACAATTAACCATTTTGTTTATTATATCCTTATTATTGATGGTAGAAGATTTTTTTATTGTTTTCATAACTGGTTGCAATATTTTTCTCGTTTAAATAAAACAATAATTTTTGTTGAAACAAAATAAGTTGAGTAGCTGTTGGATCATCAGATATTTGCGTGTCGACAATATATTCTATTTCACCCCCATATATTTTCTCCTTTTTCTTATTTGAGCTTAAATTGCTAATATCGATTTTTCTGGAATAAAATATCTTAAATGATGCTTTAGTTTTTTGGCATTTAACATCAGCTTTTCGCCAATACATCTTTCTTGTAGTTAATTTATGATACATATACATGGAAAAAGGATATGCCACAATGTATTCATCAACTTTTAATATACCGTTAACAGCTTTTAATTTTAAACCAATCATGATGAATGACGCAATCAATACGCACTGTTCCTGAAGCAAAATTTATGTGTTCACCTCTTGAATTATATAAGCTAACATGTAGTTCGTGAACCATTGCTTTAATAAACTTTCTTTTAATACTAGATGGTGGTTCATAATTAAATGTTTCCCCACTACCTTGTCCTTCAATTTGTAATGGTACGACCACTAAAAGTCTCGACTTACAATCACCTAAACTTGTTTTTTCCAACTGGTCACAATATATAAAAATGTTGTTCACACTGTCTGATATATCGGTTAAATTTTCCCCGACAATTGAACAATTCAACTCTTTGAGTGATGCGTCTATTGGTTTATGAAACTTGTTATTATTGAGGAAACTTTCAGTGCGGTATCAGCATTGAAAACAAGCATAAACTTCAGTTTTTTTGAAAGATTAGCACAATTTCAGTTTCACCACCGCGGTCAACTATTTGAAACTCGTTTAAACCACGACCGTTCCACCCAAACCTGCCGGATGATTGACTTTGTTTGAAAGCAAATTTCTTATGCATATGAAAGAAAAAAATAATCTTTTTGTAATTCGTTTTCTCCTCACTAATATCGTACTCATTTAAACATGAGTTCATAAAAGCAAGTAACGGTTCCATATCAAAAACCCCCTCGGGTATGGTAAATCTTTCACTTGTTAATTTAAATTGGCACTTATCTGTCCGTCGAAAATAACCGTATTTCATAATGATATCAAAGTAACATTCATCCTTTAAAATATTTTTAGTCGTTAACGGATACAATACATTCAACACTTCAAGATAAGTTCCACACGTCTCACAGTTAATGGGTTCATCCAAGCTCATAACAAAGTCATTCGTATAATTAACACCACCTTTTTTATCCACCAAATTAGTAATTATTTGTAAGCTTGTCATGATAATTTTCTCAACTTAATTCCTCAACTTAATTTCTCAACTTAATTTTCTCTTCACGATAAAAAATACTGTCAATTTTTTCGTTTTCACCGTCTATTAACATGTAAGTCAGCGAATCCGTTATATATACTTTATCAATGGCAAAAATCGCTCCAACCCACTTTTGCAAACTCGATTTTTCAAACGTGCTATTTTTAACTCTAGACACTTGGACTTTATCACCTTCTCTCAATAATTTCTTTACAGGTTTTTCTTATCAACTTTTCAATATTTTCATCTCATTTACTCTTTTTTTATTATGATAAGCATCTTTTGGTGATAATCCGTGCAAGCTCCTGTGAGGGGCTTCGTTATATCTTTCAACAATCAATGGTAAGTAATTAGCATAATTAAATCCACCAATGACAGTTAATGTATGTCTTATCATCAGCTCAAGCGTCAGAATAAATTTTCAGCATGACTTGCTTTAATTTCGCGATTATACGTGTGAAATACTGAAAAACCATATTTCTCAGTACATTCTCTACCTATCTTTTGAAATTCGCTACCCTTATCGCACTGAATCTTTTTTTGGTATCACAGCATTTTCTTTTAAAATCATCTCAAATTTTTTCTTTACATTTTCACTCCTTTTATTTTTTAAAATCTTAACAAAAACATAACGTGAGGCAACATCAACACATACAAGCAAATATCTGTATTGGTAATTATATCTTGATAAATCATTCATTTCTGCCAAATCTATAGACCATTGATCGTTTATGTTATTTACATTAATTCTTAAACGTCTATATTTTTTAAAACTCAATTATGTAAAGAATAAGCGTCTTTTTGTTCATCTTTATCAAATTTTTCACCTTTCAACAATCTAGAAGCTTTTTTAATTAAATCTATATCAACATCAGTTTTTTTTTACATTTCTTTGTTTAGCAACCATTTCTAATCACACATCTGCAAAAGAAAGACGAAACTTTTTATAACTTACTTAATCGTTCCTTACCAAAGTTATTAAATATATCTCTCACTAAATCAATGCTTGTATTTCTGCATGCTATTTGATTAAATAGGCGTACGCAATCTTTAACATCTCTTCCTGTGAGTTTCATAATATTAAAAAGTTGTACCATACACTGTATTACCTCTTTGTTGTTGCTATCTAACACCACGCGTTGTTTACATTGTTTTTTCTTTCCTGCACCACCATCATCACTCTTCGCCATCTTTTTTTTTCTTTTCGATAGCAGGAGATGGTATAGGGACAGAATTCTTTTTAGTTTTTGTTTTGAGAAGAGTTTGATAGTCTTGCAATTGTGAATAGACATTGTCAAAAGACCATTTTTTCAAAAATGCAAACCTAATTTTCACATCTGACCATTCTTTCTTCTTTGCATTTCTGGTAATGCGTGCCACATCTGTTAATGCAACTGGGTCTGGATCAAGATACACTATTCGTGAGATGGTCTCACGATCCTCTCGTTGTTTAATTTTTCCCACTTGATTAATTACTTCCAACCCACCAAACTTCAGTGAAGCATTTTGCAAAACAGTTCTCTGTAAGTCTTTCTTGTACAATACCTCAAAGCCAACATCAAAACTAAAATCGTCATGACTCTTCTTATAGTGTCCGAAGCATTTTAAAAGTTTATCAAACACTTCACTTGCCATAGGAAGCGTGCTCCTCATATAAAGCCCCTCAATTTATTTGACTACCGTGCCCGAACACAAGTTGATTTGATTGTTGTACTTATTGTGCCATATAATTTTTACCATACCTCCATTTAAACTAAGAAAACTTGTACCGTATTCAGCTGCTGCAACATTAGCTACGATTTGATTGCCGGCCATTACCATGTCTAAAGATTATCGTGTCTTACTATTGCGTGTCACAAGAGAGACAAAGTTAAGCAAGTGATGGGAAACAATGCTTCTTATACGCTCGATGTTTCAACATTTTATTTTTCTTAACAATAAAATCATCACACCAAACAAAAATAAATGCTTGTAAAATACATGACATTTTTTAGCGATAAGGTAATCAATAATCTCCTTTCTATAATCCAAAAACATCATATCCATAAATGATTGATGCTCATATTCAGAATTAAAAACGGTTAAACCGACAACATCATTAATGTACTTGTGTATTGCTAAGATGAAAAATTTATCGCTTATTTTTGAGACTGGTATATTTGATATAATTTTGAACATATCGTAATCATTATCAGAAGAAATCTTCATTATTGTGTCCTCATAGTCCTTTACAATACGATCCAACAGTTTATTTAAGTCTGGTCGTAAATCTGATTCAATAAAAAATCCTGGAAAAGCACAAATTTTACCCCTATAAAAAAGCGAAAGTATTTAATTAACTCCAAGAAAAAAGCGAAATCGTATTTTTCCATATAATTAAAAGAAGATTAAAAATAATCCTTAATCAAAGATAATCCATACCCGGTCATTATATGTGAAATACTTGGCATGCAGATGCTTCCCTGTTGAACAACATGTGTCGAAATGTGTTACTGGTTTCAACCTCTCGAGTATGAAGATTAAAAACTCTTTGGAACAAATTGTGTAACTTTTCTGTTGATAATGGTTCTCTTAATGCAATATAGCAATATGTGTGATCAAATGAACATACTTCACAGCTGTTTTTTTTCACACACAAATCTTACTTCGAAAGTACCGTTCTCACTTAACAGATATTGACCTTCACGTGTGTCTAATTTTAATTTCAACCAATCTTCTGGTGTAAACTCGTCTATACGGGTGTGCTTGTAATGTTTGTTTAACATTGTTAAAAACTAGAAGGGTGTATAGTTACAGCAGATGTAAACAATGGGTCGTTGATATAGAGAATTTTACACTCAGGTGATGTTATACAGTTGAACGACAAGTACTGAAATATGTTGCAAGTTTCGATGTTGTAAATATAAAGGTTGAAAACGTCTTTAAATAAATATCATAATTGTCTTGCCGATATCAGTTCTTTTAACACAATATAGCACACTAAACAATAATTTTTTTCACGCACAAATTTTAATTCGGAAATATCGTTCTTACTTAAAAACTGTCTGCCATTACGTATGTCTGAGTCTAATTTCGTCCAGAATTCTGTTGTGTAGTGTATACACACATGCATGTAATGCTCTAACATTTCAAAACCAATTATACAAATAAATTATCGTAACATCGTAAGTAGAATACTCTCTTAAAGCAATCCCTAACTTTCTGCCTTTATATAGACCATATGTCTTTAAGTCAATCTGGCATATGAGTATTAAATCTTCGTCAATGCCGACATTAAAATTCCATTTATCCAACGTTATTGAATTTCAAAACATATTTTCGATAGGGTTAATAAGTAGTTGATTGCTACAAATGTATTCCTCTTTTTCTAACTTATTAGCTACAACATCTTTAAAATTGACTTTTTCACTTTCATAATACTATAACTAAGACAATCATTGTATTTCTCCATAATGTTTTTATCTAAATTTACGATAATCATGTGTATTATTTTTCATTCATCATAATCTTTTGCATTTTTCAACAGCAAGCACAATTGAAATGCATTGTCTGAATTTTTTATAATTTTTTTTGGTTTACGCTTGCTCAACTCTTCAACTTTTGTAATAGCTCCATCAGACTATTTTCTTTTGTGAAAATAATACAAATTTCTTGTAGTATCATTTGTATCAATATAGGGTTTAACCACAAATCCTCCATCATGAAAAGAATGAAAATAAGCTGTGATATGTTGCGTCAATACTTTTTGTGGAGATATAGCCATAACAAACAATTCAAAGAATAATGATTATAAGCAAGTGTGAGTCAAGTTTTTATAGAAAAATTTTATTCAATATATCTTTGTTTACGTGAATATCACATCTAGAAGTAAATTCTGAACGACTACCACATTTACAATATTCTCTGATTTTTTTCTTAATCTATTTACAAGACCATAAAGCCTACCTAAATAGACAAGTAATCTGTTTGAAAACAGATATCCGGTTTCCCTGTTAACGTTAGCCTTTACAACTGCAAGACGTTCAACATATCTGTCATCGATTTCGTCAAGGTGTGACACCTGTTCAAAATATTTTTTGCAAACCAGGATTGTATCTCTTCAAAAATTGTACAGTTGATGAGCTGTTAATCTGTATCTAAGACAATCGCAATAATCGTGATAATACTCAACGTGCGGTAGGTGTCGTTCAAATTCGCAATAAGTAGGTGTGATATAAAGGTCTATTTTCGTTTTTGAATGTTGGTAGTAATCTTCTAAATCCAAAATTGTTACATACAGTTCAACTATCATAGAATTAGCAAGCTTATTGACTTTTTTACACGTCATATATAAATCCTGTATTCTTTTTCGTTATTAGATGACCTTATCACTAGTGTTAGTGGTTGTTATTAGTCGTTCTTTAGCACCATATACCAACTTTTTACTGTTTAACTTAAAACTTTGTTCAATATCTTCATCGTAGACTGCTATCAATGTTTCATCATTGGCGGGACAACCTCTTTTTCTTATTTAATACGTTGTTCACATTTTTACCCCTTCCACCATTTCCCAAACCAAACCTTTTCTCGCATTGTGTTTCAGTTTGGAATTGTGCATCACTGTTACTAATGACAACATCATCATTAAGCAAGCTTCATGCAAGCTTCGATACATCATATCTCGTGTTTTGCGTGAAAACGAAGATGCGTTTTATATATGCCACAGTCTACAGTCTTGGTCTAAACGTTATTGGGATTATTTGGTAGATTTTTATAAGCCAGAGTGGGTATAAGACAAAGATTAGTCAAAAGACTAAAATCAGACGACACATATTTACAACTTCTTCTATCCATTTCGTTGTTGCAAAACACATTGATACAAGATGTGAGTGCAGAGTACATTTCAAGGTTTTTAAACAACATTTTCAACGATTGCGATGAAAATGGAAGACGTATTCGAACGATGTTGCAAACCACCTTACTCATTTATTGAAGAAAACCAGTCTTTGATACAACATAAATGGTGTGCAGAAGACAAGAAGTTATATGACCATATTAAGAATGGCGCGCTAAAGAATTGTTATGACGAAAACAGTTTAGACATGTTAATTAGTAATTTGTTTTACCGAAATATTAAACATTTTGCATGGTTTACGGAATATATCTATTTGACTTTAAATGATGCTACGACTGGTGTGAAGATTAATTACATGTTAATTGATTTGCATAATGGTTGTCATGTAAAATGTAATTTGATTATACCCTGGACATCAAAACGTCTGGCTCAACATTTTCTCAACATGGATCTACCTAGAAACGAAATATACCATAATGTTTGCTCACCTCATTGCTTTTTAGAACGACCCATAAATGAGAGGGGTGATTTTATAGCATATCAAAGCTCTTTAGTTCAAAAAAGCGAACATCTTATAGATCATGTTGAAACACATCGATTTGGTTTGAGTTTTACCTTAGAGCATTATCACTACTACATGTTTTGGGCAACTAGGGTTTTATTAACTTTAGGTTTTTATGTGTACTTAGAAACGGGATGCAACACATGATAAAATGTCAAACTATTATGAGAAATGTTTGAATGTGGGTGCAATTGGACTAGAAGTTTTTGTAAGTGTAGTTTTGTAAGTAAAATTGATGTAGATGAATATGTATAATTAATAAATGATATGTATTTTTTAGAATGAATGAATGTGTAGAAAAATTAGAAAGAGATGTACATGATGATGAAAAACCCGTTATGCATGAACTTGTCAAACAAGATGAGCAGTTGTGTGAACTAATTAACAGGATGAGTATTTCACGCGAAGTAGAATTATTACATATGAATAATTTTTTTCACAGGTTGTAAACAGTGTGTATAGTAACATTTCAGATTGGTACAAAATACATTTAAAAGCAATGAGTTGAAAAACAGGAGTTACAATCATTAATAGAAATTGTAGAACTAGGTAACAAAAAACAAAAATGTATATAAAGCATCTGTAATAAAATTTTATATTGCATTAAAAGTTTCATAAAATTCCACACCCATACAATAATACGTATACACCTTCTCACTATTAGTATCAAGGTTTGATAGAACACTATCCAAATCTAAATTGTCTGAATAAAAAAGTCGTTCCATACATCTGGTGATTCATTTGTCACTCTGCTCAATAAATTGTCAACACTTTCATTCGCCAGTCTTAAATCCTTTTCCAACTTTTGTATTTCTTCATTATCACGGTAATAATGTCATAAATTTTCTCTCATTATAATCATACCCTCATTCCAAGTATCAATTGTATTGAGTGCATTCTTTAATTTAGCATTTTTATAAGTTTGAGCTACAAAATCGTCGATAAATGAACTTCCTGTTCGTTCTTCTTCAACAGGTAAATTGTTTTTTTATGTTGACATATTGAGCTCTAGAAATTTTAAGTAACCAATACCACCTGCGTTTTGTGGTGTTCTTCTGCTGCATTCTGCCTCTTTGAAAGTCTGTTCACAATGAGAAATATTAGAAAACTTACATGTATTTTATCACAATAGTTTTTACAAGATTTACAATATTTTTGCAAGATTTTTACATGATTTACACAGATACGTTATGAAGATGCATCGGTATATTTGCTGAATCTGGTGATGGAGGTAGGTGGGGTGCGGGGTAATATTAATGATTCGTATAAACCTTGTTGCTCAATATAAAACTTCTTTAAGGCTGTAATATATAAATTACCCAAATACACATATGTGTACACCTTATCGCTACTAGTAGATAAATGAAATAAAATTCTATCCATCAGCAAGTCAATCTCAATAATGTCTTTTGATATAGCTTGTTCAATTTTTGCATCACTTGCTATTTTACTATCAATAAGTTTGTTCAATTGCTATAGTTCTTTTTCCCAACAAATTATCTCTTCAGTTGGCACATAAAAAAGTCTCAAATCTTCTCTTTTCAACCCCATAAAAAATCCTTTTTATCACTTCATCTAGTTCCTTCATCGAGCCAAATTTATTCACCAGTGCATCATAATCATCCAGAAAAGAAATACCGATCCGTTCTTCTTCTTTTAAATTATCCCTTATGTTCATACATTAAGTTCTACAATCATGGAAATAATATGCGTAGACTTTTTGAGGAACATGTTTCCTTAGCACTGTTGCGAGAAACTAGTTGAAAATATACCCCCCCCATCCCCCCGACTCAAAGTTGGTCATTGTACAAGCACTGGGTGTAGTTTTATGCACAAATCAACTTTGGCAATGGGGGGAGGGGGGAAACATTTGAAATAATAAAAAGTCTACAATTTAATTTCCATGATTGTCCTTAAAATTTAAGGGACTAAGTCAGTTTTCGAATTATGCAAGAAGTTTTTGACTATGTTTTCTTGTCCCCTTTATGTCTTGGTTATTTCTATTTGATTTCTTATTACAATAATGTATGTTCAGGGAACTTCGTTTCCAGGGGGGGGGCTGCAAATTGTTAAACTGTGAGTGATTATAGGCAATGTATAATTGTTTCAGTCCTTGAGTGTTTTGACTGTGGTTTGAAGTAGTGTACATTTTACCTGCATGAGGTTGCTATTAGAATTTCTATCAGAAAGGGGGAAAGGGTTTTTTCCTATATATGGGATGGAGGAGGCTAGCTTTGCTTTAATTCCTTGCTTTGTCACGTTGTGACTAATGACTTGTGAAAATGTACATTGTGTGAGTTGAAGCCAATGGTAGCTTGTTCTCAAGGAAGGCCAAGTCACTGAATTTCTGCATTGCTTTTTAGCAAGCAGTA
>JAODVM010087428.1:0-16809 GCA_025400095.1 Phenganax marumi | reverse complement strand
CCATGAGAGATTCAAGGAGCTGTTTCCACAGTGTAACATCATTCCCAAAATGCATTATATGATCCATATGCCAAGAACAATATTGCGGTAGGTAGTGGAAATTAGAATACTGTGCGATCTGCAATGACTGCTACTTGCGGGTTGGTGTGTTATATACTGCAGCATTTGGGGTAGTGTGTTATATATTGTTGTATTTACTCTGAAATTCAGAAGGGCTCTAACAGTCCTGTTTCATGGTTGCATCTTTATTCACTGCAACACTCATATATTAGATATGGCCCTCTTGTTAGGTGTTGGTGTATGCGATATGAGGCAAAACATCACTACTTCAAGCGATGGCAGTGGCAATAGGCAATTTTATTAATTTGCCATATACACTGTCAAAAAAGATATCAGAAAAGTGTATCATACAAACTTCATGCATCCAACGGAAGTCTTAGCTCGTTCATTGAAAAAGGATATGAAATTGGACCAGGTACTGTTAAATTTTAACCCACTTACTGGCAGTTAATACTAGAAAAGGACACATTATCACGATGGGGCTAAGGTTTTGGAATATGATATGCTGCTGGAATATTTTAGTGTTTTTCAGCTCTACAGTGCACATAGCTGTTTTCTCGTATCCTCATTTCCTCATTATTCACAATGAATAATATTGGAACTTACAAAACTTTACTCTATCTGTTTATGAGTAAGTACTGTTTTTGATATTCTGGTATTACCTCCAAAACCACCATATAAGTTTTGTCTCTTTCTTCTGTGAACAGTCGTTAGATGTTCAAATAATTCTCCACGAACAGGCATATTACTATTTAACCATACAGTATATTTAAGTCAAAAAGTGTGGGTTAAAGTGCCATCTTGTCACATCAAGTTTTCATATTATTGAACTGTGCTGGATCTATGTGATAACATCTTACATTAAATATAATTGAGTTTTTCTGCAAATTTTCTCTTGGTCTACGGCCAAGTGCGTTACTATTCATGGCACAAAATACAAAGTTGGTGCTGTAATTCTTATTGGGTACAGTGCAGATGAGTTCCCATTGTTTTGGAAAATTGAGAAATAGCTATCATCAACAAAGTAGTTGGTGAAATGATGTTCATTGTTTCAGAGAAAGAAACCCTTCTTTTTAAAACAATCATTACCAAACTATTGTACTTGTAAACAAATAATATAAAATAAAACATCCCAGCTGTTTTATATTTTCTGTGACTCAGAGTGGGGGGGGGGAGGAGATATACCAGTTAACTAATGAGAATTGAATTTCAAATCACTTCAAGCCAGACAATATACAATGCCTTTGTATACCTAGATCTGAGGTGTAAGTGCTGCATAGATAAAATTGGAGTGGGTTGATTATAAACAGAAGGAGGCAGCAGCTTATAAAAATTGACCCTAGAACAGTAGACTATATGACCACAGCGATAGTATTCAATCCAATAAGCCCAAACTTCACTCCACGTGTTGAAGATGGCGGAATTACCAGAACGTGAGGTATGCATTAGCTATTACGTTCGTTCTCGTTCACGAATTATCAAATTATTTGAATCTGAAAGTCAATTCTACCATTTTAATATCTTACAGATGAAATGTGATAGTGTAAAAGAAGAAAATGAGACTGAGAGCGATCTAGCTGGTAAGCAGTTGTTGACTCTTGCTTCATATAAACAACAGTAGCCTACTTGCTGCCCTGTTGTGTCTGGATGTTGCATTTGACCTGCTCAAAATCGTGATAAAATATCACCATTTTTGATATTTAGGAAATACGACCTTTTTGCTATAAAATCTTTCTCTTCAAATCTTTTAATTGAACAATCTCTATATAGAAAAAGAAACTGCATCATTAAAGCTGCAAGACAAAGACACAAAAAAGAGAAAAGAAAATTAAAGGAGAAAGAGAAGAAGAGAGAAAGGAAGAAGAAAGAACAACGAAGAAAGATGGAAGAGAACCATGATACGGATGAGTACAATTCTGCAGATGAGTTATAATGTCTGAAAACTCGACAGAATCAAAATTCTGAAGGCACGTTGAAAAGAACAATGAGACTGGATGGCTATCTACTTGGTGACCATACAGACGAGTACTGTTGGTAGAGTCTGCTTTTCCAAGGTTTGATTGAAAAGAAATTTCCCCGAAAATGTTGACCGGTAATTTGCGATATTCAAGCAAATCATTTGATGATGACCTGAACAGTTTAAAACCCCCTTTTTTAAGAAAAGTGACAAGTGCTATTATTAAATAGCTATTGTGTCAACAAATGGTCTGTGAAATCATGTTCATTACTTTTTTTTAAACAAACATCAATCTTGCAAGTAGCTACACCAACAAATTGAAGTTGCCTGTTTTAAGGAGTTCCCCTATTGTTAGCTTTTGAATGAATCAAAGGCAAAGGAAGATAATGTGTGTTTTAATAGCAAATTTATAAGATATTAAATTAATTAAACTTTCTGAAAATTGATATAAGTTTTTAAAATGAGTTAGTTAATATTGTTTGCAAATTTATCTGGTTAGGTACACGAGATTTATTTCGATATTGTGTGTCTCATAATGATAAACACATTACATCATCTACAGCCAAGTAAAGAACAAACATTTTTTTATGCCTGCGTCTACTTCTTGTTAAATAATGTTACTGCTATTGTTGTTATAGTTACATTATTATATACGCATAAACATTTATTATTTGTAAATAGAAAAGTTACTTTTACACCAATGATAGTGTGTAAGTAACAGGCAGTATATATGATGTATTTGTAAGTGCTGCTGAGATAAAATTAAACAGGATTATTAACATAAATGGGGGACAGTGTTTTTTTTTAAAGAAGCCAAAACGAGGTTTGGTTGAGATGCAACGTATTAAAGTAACATTTAAGTTAAACTTTACTTGTGAAGCTAACTTACACCTTACGAAATACAAAATGCATCCTTTGTTCGGTGAAATTATGAAGTAAATATGCATGAAATACTATAGGTTTGTCCGTTATCAAAAGTAAGTTTTACACTTTTATAGGAGTTGTATTAACTCCTACAAATGCACTCCCTATTCCAGTATCTTTATTCCTTTTTTGGAGTGAAAATAAACGAGTATTTATTCCATAATTACTTCAACATTTTTATTCTTATTCAAGAGTATTTTTCACTCCATTATGATAGTTAGATTCACTCCTAGAGTAGTATGATTGGGGTTAACGTTACTCGTAGAATAAAAATAAAGGAGGAAAAGTTACTCCAATATTAGTACACCTTCGCTGGAGTATGCCTTATCCCTCTAGTGGAGTAATTTTTACTCTCAGTAGAGTAAGCATTTTAATCTCCATGAAGTTTAGTAGGTTTAACTCTGGTTTTGGTGTAATATATACTCTGTGTTTTTTACTCCCTAAAAGAGAGTTCTTTCAACTCCTATGGTGTAGTTAAAATTACCCCCCCCCCAAAAAAAATTAACAGTGATTGACAGGCTTAAAATACAAAAGGAGAATGGCCTAAACGACTATATCCGCATAAGTAGTAAAAATAAAAACGACTAAAAGAGTAAAATGACGTACCTGTATAATTACATGAAAATTCCGTCGTTCTTGCACCATGCTAACTATTCTCTCCGTAATTATAATTTTATATTAGTTTCGAGTTAAACCTTTAACTTCAACTTTAAATTTTCCGAACGCGGACCATCTTGCAATTTTCTAATGCCAAACTTTATCTAGTTCTAAAGGTGACTTTTTCTACCTTTTTGGGCTTCGGGTTTTGATCTATAAGACCTCACGTGTTTTATTTTGGTCCAATCGCTTAACTTTGAAGGCCTTGCTTTTCATTTCTGGGGCCTTACCTTTCGTAGTAACGTTGTTTTACTGAAGTGGCTTTGCAGAATTCGGGACCCTTTTTTCGTCCAGCCACGTGCGCTAAAAAAGATTTGCATGGAACTGAATCAAGCGCGGTGCCCCGAAAGCACGTGGCCCGTGAGCAGATGCCCTTTCTGCCACATGCTTAATCCGGCCCTGGTTGTTACCCGCCTTTTAAAATCACTGCAGAGATACCGAAATACAGGTAACGACACCTAACGACCTTATGGAAACTAGCCTTAAAAAAGTCGAGAAGCTTGTAGATTTGTTCTAAAGTATGCGTGCATTTCCATAATATATATTCGTGTGTGCGATGTTCACTAGTGCTGGCTCGAAATGTCGAGCTTAAACTGTATTTTGAATTCGTTTTACATTTTAAAAGGGCCCGCTGGAGCCAGCAAGAGTTCACAACTTCATATCAATTTGTTTTTGAGATTGTTCGTTTGACTATGGACTTCTGTGATTGGGTGAAAAATATGTTGTTGCCAATGTAGACCACGTGGAAGTGTATTACGTATGACATATATTGTACCGTAGTTATTGAAATATGGGCCCAAACATTAGCAATTAGAAACAATGATAAAGAGTCAGGGGCTTCTTCTAAAAGTTGCAACAAAGTTTAGGCAGCTCAACAGTAATGGTGTCTGAAATTTTTGAAGTTGAAACAAATGCTGGATCTTTCTCTTTGTTTGGGAGAAGTAAGCTTCGGATGTCAAAAAAGAGAAGAAAAGATGTTTTTACACCTGCATTGTTTAATCTGCGGAATCACAAGAATTCGAAATTTATATTCATGTACATAGTTGCTAACGCCTTTAGTAAATTCTTTTTTCAATGAATAACTACTACCTTGACTGACATTCATAATGTCATAATATTGACTGCTGTATTGATTGTTGCTTCTTGATATTTTATGAAGCCTATCACATTCATCGATTGTGTCGGCCATTTAACCACGTTGTGTGCATCAAAAGAACCCACAGTTTGCATTTATCCTATTTATCCTAGTAATTTTGTATATGCAAGCATATACGTAATTAAATTTTTGTACAGTATTCTACTGACGATGACATGTATACCGCTTGTCAAAGAAGTTAAAATAGAATATTGAGAAAATAACGGAGCGTCCACTGTTTTGTGTCTTATTAAAAGTACATTGTGCTGCAAAAATAGTTTTATTCTAGTTGTAAAGTCTATAGCAGTAAATCTGTACGGAATAGATTTCGAATTTCATACCCGTATTCATGACTTGGTTTTATAACATATTTCCAGGGCAAGTTTTATTTAATGCAGCAAAAACAGCTCGTCGTGTTTATAAACAATATGTCTCAGATAAACTTAAACTAGAGACAGTAGTGTGAAAAAGGGGGTTCTGGCTCAATCAATCAAAAATGCACTCAAGCCTGGTGAACGACTGATTTTCTACCTCAAACTAGGGTTTCAGCCTAATTAACGTCCGAAAATATGCAAATGAGCCGAGCTTATGTAAACAACCTGTCAATCATTTATGAAATGAGCTTAAGCCACGCCCCCTTTTATGCAAAGTAGTTTTTATAAAAACACACACAGGGAATTCCCCAAAAACAAAACTTGCCCGAACTCGCCACAACCTCATTTGCATATCGTTCTGCACGACTGCACAAAATAATTCAGCGTATATATACATAGAAAAAAACATGAAAGACCAGAACAAAAACTCTAATAAAGCAATCTTAGAAAGAATAAAAGAGAAATTAAAAAGATATCCTATTACTGATGATGAGGATTCAGATATAACTCAACATGACAGAGAATTACAATATTTAAAGAAATATGGTCCAACTAAATGGCTGATGAGTGAAGAACCAAAAGACGAAAAGGAATTAGAATTTAGAAGCAAAAAACTACTTGAAGAACATGGATTAGAAAAGAGTAAACATGGGTTGGAGTACTTAAAGAAGTTTTCATCGAAAAATAACAGTGTTAAATTCCAAAAAAGTAGAGAATAATAAGTCAGAGGAAGCTAATTTGCTTATTGCTCGCATGACTGCACAAAATAATTCAGCGTATACAAGTAAGAATCAAAACATGAGTTTGCAAAAACCAAAAATTAATTTTTCTGCGGCTTCAAAGAGGCCAAAACCAAAAGTTAATCTAGAAGCAGCTTTAAAGAGGCCAAAACGTAACAATAAACAAGACACTAGCAACAAGAAGAGTCCAGTTTTATTTGAAATTGAAAAACCAAAGCGTGAGACAACCAAAGGAGAGGAAACATGAACTGGCAGAGCATTTGGACCACCTTCGAAGGAAGAGTTCTTTACAAAATTAAACACACACGAAGAATTAAAACCTGGGTCTCAACAAACTCAATTTATCCCACATACTTTTAGAAACATGGACGACACGTTAACTAGAGTTGGGCCAAATACATGTGCTAGAAATGCGTAAAGTAGATTTAAACAAATACAAAGAAATTCAAACACTGTGGGACGTCCTGTTGGTTCAATTAAAACACGTCTTCCTCCGTCATCAACAGAGAGAATAATCGGTACATTACTTATGCCTGTTGGTTCAACAAAAACATACGACTTAAAACCGGATGATAATATACCTATAAAGGTAACTAAAGAATTGCGTAAATTAGATAGAAAAGTAGAAAGATGGGGAACTAAGAATATAAACAAATACCTAGACACCCTAGAAAACACATTAAACAAAGAGAATTATGATGCGAGCTCTATTACAAACTATATCAATAGATATATAGATAAATACAGACAAACCCATTTACTAGATAGACCCATAAAAGACACCGGTGTTCAACCTTTGATAGCAACAAAGTATACACCAACACCTGTTCCATAACCAAGAACAAAGAAGCAAGCCATAAAACAAAAGTTGAATGAGTGGTATAATTGGCTGGTAGACTTTGTTCCAGAGCCTATAAAAACAAAAGCGTCTAACGCTTATACGCAGATGAAGAATAAAATAATGAATTTATATGAGCCAGAACCTGAACCAGAAGCTATTGAATTCTTAGAAACTGCAATGAAAGGAAGAGAGAAAATTTATGTTATAATGAACAGACCTCCCTACAGTAATTTGCTAGACCCCGACTTATGGCTGACAATGTTTACCGCTCCTCACGCGAAGAAGATTTTAAAAGAACATCAGGGCCACAAAGTTGAGCTTGTATTAGTTTGTGTCATGGTTAAGAGAAACCCAAGAACAGATGAAATTGTAGACGAAGATTATGGATACTTTAGCTCGGCTTATCATAGAGTGTTACATGGCGTGGACGTAGACCTTATATATAATAATATGAAGCAAAAAATTTTAGATGAGTTTGTGTTAGAGCAAAAGAAAGGATCTGGATGGCAACTAGAAAGAATAGAGAATCTGGATATCCACGTGTCAAAATATGTTCCTCTAGGAGGAGCATCTTACATTCAAACACCAAAGTGGATAGAAAACAAAAAAGCAATCATTAACCCAAAAAATGATGATCAACAATGTTTTAAATGGGGTGTGTCGATAGCCAAGTTTACAAAACTAGGAGATAAAAATCGCGAGAGAATTACAAAAAATTTAAAAGAACAATCAAAGACTTTACACAGGACTGGGGTGAGTTTCCCAACACCAATTCAAGACATTAAGAAATTTAAATAAAGAAATAACATAAAGATAAACTTATTCTGTTATGATGAGAAAGATAGAGTATTTCCCTGATGTAATATACATGATGAACCAGATATGCGTCTTTTGCTTTTAGAAGATAGAAATTATGTTGTAATAAACAGTTTAAGTCCACTCGTTAGTACATTAGTAACTAAGAAAAAGGTAAAACATTATATTTGTGATTACTGTCTTCAACACTTTTTCAAGGAGGATAAACTAAAGGAACATAAAGATTTTTGTAGAAAACACATTCCCACAAAAGCAGAATGTCCTAAACTGAGGTACTTTTCTTGAGTTTAAAGACCATGACAAGAGGACAACAGTTCCGTTCACTATCTATTCAGATTTTGAATGTTTTACAAAGCCGATAGACACAACCAAAGGTGAAAGACAAGACAATATCAAGAGCATAAACCAAGGGGTTTTTGTTATTTAGTAAAATGTTTCGATGATACAATTTATCCACCAAAGGAAGTAACTTATACATATGATCCCGACGAACCTAGGACTGTGGAAAAAGTGTTTGTAGACATGGTGGAAGAAGAGGCAAAAGACATCCATAAAATATTTTATAAAAATCCTAAGAAAATAATACTCACAGAACAAGACAAACAGGACTTTGACGCTGCCAAAGAGTGTGACAATTGCAACAGGCCTTTAGAGGAATGCAATAAAGTGAAAGATCATTGCCACTTTACAGGAAAATACAGAGGAGCTGCACATAATCAAAGTAATCTACAACTTAAAAAATCAAACTTCGTCTCAGTTGTATTTCATAACTTGGAAGGCTACGATTCTCGCCTGTTTATAAAAGCTCTTTTTATATCTCCAGGCAGAGTTCAATGTATTTCAAAGTCTGGGGAGAAATTTATATCTTTTACAAAGTACGTTCCAGTGGACAGCGGTTCCTATCAGTTAAGATTTATAGATAGCTTAAAGTTTATGGCTTCTGGTTTAGACACCTTAGTAAAGAATCTAACACAGGAGGGACTACAAGATCTTCATTGTCTTAAGAGACTCTACCCAGACCACCTAAAACTCCTTTCAAGAAAAGGAGTTTATCCTTACGATTACATGGACAGCCCCGAGAGACTTCAAGACACAAGTTTGCCTCCTAAAGAAGCTTTCTACTCAAAACTAACCGGTGAACACATTTCATATGAAGACTATGCCCACGCACAAAACGTTTGGTTCACTTTTAATATGACTACCATGAAAGACTATCACGACTTATACTTGGAAACAGACGTCCTACTTTTAGCTGATGTATTTGAAAAATTTCGAAAAGTATGTATGAAACATTATGATTTAGATCCTGCTTGGTACTTTACAGCTCCAGGTTTAGCTTGGGATGCGGCTCTAAAAATAAGAAAAGTTGTATTAGAACTTCTTTCCAAAGAAAACATGTACCTCATGATAGAACAAGGTATAAGAGGGGGTGTAACCATGATAACCAAACGACACATTAAAGCAAACAACAAATACCTAAAGGATTACGACCATCTAGACCTAGTGTCTTTATTCCTTACTGGGATGCAAATAATATTTATGGATGGGCAATGTCACAACCGCTTCCTACACACGGCTTCCAATGGATGTCAGAAGAAGAAGTTGAAAACTGGGAAAACTTTAGTTGTACTTCAGAAGTAGACTTAGACTACCCAGTTCAGATTCATCATTTACACAAGGACCTTCCACTAGCACCGAAAAAAATTAAAACACAAACAACTGAAAAACTTTTGACCACCTTGGAAAATGAAAGAAATTATATAATACATCATTTAGCTCTTAAAAATTATCTTAAGAAAGGCCTAGTCCTAAAAAAGATTCACAAAGGAATATTGTTCGAAGAGTCTGCGTGGTTAAAACCCTATATAGACCTAAATACAAATCTTAGAGCTGCTTCAAAGAATAAATTTGAGAAAGACTTCTTTAAACTTATGAACAACAGCGTTTTTGGAAAGACGATGGAAGATATTCGAAAGCGTACTGATATCGAGTTGGTGAGCGAAGAATATAGAAGAAGAAAACTAGTGACTAAACCTCAGTTTAAGTCTAGAACAATCATTGATGAGAATCTAATCGCAATTCATAATTATAAGACAAAAATAATCCTAGACAAACCTATTTACATAGGCATGAGCATCTTGGATATTTCCAAGACAAAACTGTTTGACTTTCACTATGACTACGTCAAGCCAAAATGGAGCAATCGAGCAAGACTCGGTTTTAGAGAAACAGACTCACTACTTTATGAGATTCAAACCGAGGATCTTTATAAAGACATTTCTGCAGACCTAAAAGAATGGTTTGACACCTCAGAAATAATCACAGATAATCCTTACATCACGAGAGACTTTACCGGCAACACAGGAGTACGACACAATAAGAAAGTACCTGGATTTTTCAAGGATGAGTGCGGCGGTACACAAATCACAGAGTTTGTAGGACTGCGAGCAAAATTATATGCCTATCAGAAACAAAACTCTAAAGAAGTAAAAAAGTGTAAAGGATTAAAGAAATCCATCATTGACTAAACACTAAAACTAGAACATTATAGAGACTGTTTATACAACGGTCTACCAGTAACAAGAGAGATGAACATCGTAAGAAGCGAAAAACACAATGTGTTCACAGAGACTGTAGAAAAAACAGCTTTGAGTTCAAATGACGACAAAAGATACATTCTTCCGGATAAAATTAATACACTGCCTTTTGGACATTACGAGTTACGCTGAATAGATTAGTAGACATGCCTAAACATGTTCTGGAACATGATTAGGCATGTTGATGACTTAACAGATCTTAATAACCCAATACTTAATACTTTTTCCCTTCTTTCCATAATAAGATATTGTTCCAGAATTAATGTTGAGGTATTGACTTGCCTTATGAATACTCAGAAAATTCAAAGACTCACCGGTGATCTTACTAGTGATAATAACTTCCCTAGGCTTTTTTTTCAAACTTCTCATTGATAGGAGGCATATCGATTCCAAGCGCTTCACACACTTGAACTGTGTTCATTTTAGTAGTATATTTAATACCTTGTTTTTTGCTTGTTCTTTCAGTTGTTTTAATCCCATTTCTTTATTAAAACACTATTTTTCTGTTTTTCCTTTTAGCCCGTTAAACAATTTTACTGATTAACCATCCGCCAGCAATACCCATCACACCAGAAGCAACATGCTGATACTCTGTCATTTCTTTTGACGCTTTGTAGTAGTCATCCAAAACAGGTTCTCTTTCCCAAGCCAAGTCCAATCTTTAAGTTTTTCCAAAGCTTCATTCATTGTATTTATGTCATTATTTGCGTCACTAAGTTCTTGACGAAGCTTAGACACCTTCTTTTTCCTAGCTGTTTCTTTCTCAAACCAAATTTGTTTTTCATAAGCCAGTATTTCCAAGGCTAAATTGTGTCTTTTCATTTCTTCTTGATACCCAGTGTGATTAAGTTTACTGAATAAAAATCCTGCTCCTGCAAAAGCAAAGGCATTAAAGATTCCTTCGGCTACAGTTCACACCATTTATTTACTAGTGTCTTTGTCAATCTTTTCTGGAATAATTTTCTTGTCTTCGAGGTATTTACCAACACACTTCCAATCATGACAGCTCCTGCAAGTTTAAGTGTTCCATTGACACTCTGAGGCGTTCCCAAAGGTTCTTTAAAAATCTTCTTACTCACCATAGAAACTCCAACAGCTGCTAGCGTTTGTACAGCCGCGTTGTAAATTTGATTAGCAAGTTTAGTCTCAGAGGTACTCATTTATTTGTTGTTTACTTGTTTTTCTGTTAGTCAGTCGAATGTGTCCAACGTGTTATCGGGTTCTGGTTCTTCGATGACAGGACTGAGTGGTTTAACATATGTTTTTGTTTCTGGAGGCTTATAGTTGAAGTAACAAAATATGCCAAGTCCAAGTATGCTAATGACGCCAACGACGGGGAAAACCCCATAGGACGCGTCTGAACTTGCGTGGCTTTCAAGCCGTATCTTTTTAGCTTCTTTGGCTTGTCTTGACATCTCAGCTAATTTCTTTCCTTGCTTAACTTTTTTAGGATCTTTTACCTTTTCTTGGGTTGTAATAACAGGCTCAGTACTCATTTATTTAAATATGTTTAAGTCTTTCTGTTCACGTTTCAACTAGAACGTTTATTAAAGACTTGTTTCCATATTTCTCCTTAGACATTTCTTAAATTGAATATAAAACATAAGCACATTGCTAGGATCAACACCGCAGTCTTTAAGATAAAATTTGTAATTTATAAGATAAACCCAATGGTTTAAAAAGCGATTGGACGCGATGTTATACATGTCTTTTTCTGGAAAATCAAAGGTCTTAGTCAACCCGCTTTTTGTTCTTATACAAATGGAGTATCTAAGAGTAAGAGTAGTAATAAGATTATCATTGTCAAAAACATGATATAATATTGTCACGGCCGTATCGTCACTAAAGTTTGGTAAATAAACCACATAATTGTTAGGCGGAAATCCACTATTTTTGGGCGCAGGCGTGGGCGTATTATAACCGCTTACACCTAGACTATTATAGGAGTAACTATACACAAGAATTTTTTTGTCTGCATATGATAGAAAATTGGAGTTAGGCGCAGCTTTATCAAGCTTATTTGTCTTAATATCAGACTTGTTTGTACTTAGTTCAGATTTGACTGAGGCAAGCTCAGACTTGATTGTTCCTAGTTCAGACTTGACTGAGGCAAGCTCAGATTTGTTTGTTCCTAGTTCGGACTTGACTGAGGCAAGCTCAGACTTGTTTGTTTCTAGTTCAGACTTGACTGAGGCAAGTTCAGTCTCAATAGTTTTAGTCTCGGGAGTATACCCATAATTCAAAGCCATTTATTTTGTATAACAAAGTGTTTCTGTTCTTCCCTTTGGTCAGTTACATAACAAGTCTTCCCAAAATTAGTCCAAATACCAACATAACACCTGCTGTTTCAAGTAATTTTTGTTGTGTTTTTTGCTTGAAAGTTGCTTAGAATTATTTGTAGGAGACTTTAAGGAGTTTTCAAGGACTGTGTTTTTGCTTGAAAGTTGCTTCGAATCACTCTTAGGAACTTCTAAGGAGTTTTCAAGGACTGTGTTTTTGCTTGAAAGTTGCTTAGAATCACTCTTAGGAACTTCTAAGGAGTTTTTAAGGACTGTATTTTTGCTGTGTTTTTGCTTAAAATCGGCCACAAAGTTAACGTTGCGGTTTTCACCAAAACTCATAGACATAGTAGCCGTCGTTAAAGTGTTGTTGAATCCTTCTATAGGTTTGTCTAGTATGATCATGTCAGAAGAAATCAAGATAATTCCCGGACTTATTACCACATTCAAAACGACGTTTGTGTCTTGAATAGCCTGTCTCATATTACTGATCATCACCCGTTAGATCATCTTGAACTATATAGTGTCTTGCACTAGTTGGTGAAACACGTCCTGTGTCTGGGAACTCTTTGCTCCTTTGTTCACGATGCTCCATCTAGTTTTTGCTTGTGCTCCGAGTATGCAGTACACATAACTTTTCATAGCGTGTTGAAGCAGTTTTTGTCCCGTCTCTGTGAAACCCTCACTTGTTTGTTTTATAAATGATTTCCAATCATCCTGCTCAGACTTGGGAACTATCTTGTCCACGTATTCATAGCCAGTTCCTAGGATGCCCATACTCCTGTTATGTTTTGGAAACACATAGTGGTAGTTTCTCATCTTTTATCCGTCTTGAGTTTTTAAAAAGTAACTCATTGCTTCTCTGGTGTGTTTTAGTTTGTATTTCCAAGTCGTTTTAGTTGGAACATTGTTTTGTATATGTTTGATGTCATCTTTGTTGACATAAGCACTTAGTTTGTTTGGATACCTTAAGAATCTCTTCATATGATAACAAAAGTAATACTTGGCAATACTTGAAACAACATTAGGTTGGCCTGGCTTGTCAATGTGTTCTATGCTCATTCCGGACTTGTAACTTATTACATAAGCAGCAACTAGACTTGTAAAATAAGGATCTTCAAGGTAGTTAAACTTCGACTTTGCAACGTCATTGTTGGGGTCTTCCCATTTAATGTCAAGCGGTTCAAGTTTACACTTAAAACTGTCATTCTCATTAACATAAATACCAAATGACTCAAAGTCAACGTCGTTGTTGTTTGTCAGTTTTAATCCAGTAATAGTTCCAAAATGATTCCATAAAGCCGGAGTCCATAAGTGTTCTATTCGTTTGTTAATTTCGTTGTTTGCTATTCCAAGCGATCTCATCCATTCTGGACGATGTCTAAATTCATCAGTTCCGATTTCATATCGATAATGCGGACTCGACTTGTAGTAAACGTGATCAACAACTTTAATGTCTTTTGAAACACTAGCACCAAAACTAAACTCATCAAGACTCGCATTGGGGTACTTTTTAAGGAACCTCTGCTTGCGTGATGAGAGTTCCAAGACTTTATAAGTTTCATGGCCTTGTCATAGCCTTTGCCATAGCATTTTTTATACAGATTTTCAAGTTGAGGAAACAACGCATCTGTTGAGACTTCCATTTATTATACACATGAAAACTTTTGTGTATAATAAATGGATAAACTAACTGTGTTCATAGACAACAACCACAAAGAACTTTTCATTGACAAACGAATAGAAACAACACCAGACAGCAGATTGTTTCTAAAATCTGCTTCGATCTTTTGGAACAATAAAACTTGATAAAACGAGAAAACAACTTTATCAAAAAAGGCACAGCGACACTTTTGCTTCCAGTGGGATACCTGACTTTTGATGACATAAAGAAAGAACTAAAAAAGTACGACATTGAATTAGAAAAACTTCCATACACTAGCAAGACCAAGGTGTTTTGTAAAACTGAAAACCTAGATCTAATGAATTTTGGTCTACTACTTGGGTTTACTGTGGTTAAGAAAATACCTAAAAACGTGTGGACCACGAGTGAAAACGAGTGTGGCATTAACCGAGGTCTAAGACACGTCAGTGTTCATTGTGACGCTGTAAATAAGTCAATGAATTTTAACACCTACGGACAAAGAAGTTCAGCTTTTGTAACTCTTCCTGTTGTCACAACACCGAGTCTCAAGGGGTCTGTTTCACATTACAAAGACATTGAGTCAGAAGTCTTGTTGTACAACGGAATCTGGAACAAGTTTGCTTTTGACGTCACGACAAACACAGGACAAGCTGACATTGGATCTGTGTCACTAGAACTTTATATACGTTAATAATAAATGAACAACTTTGCTAAAGAACAAGAACTAAGGGGCTTGTACTACGATCCAAAGACTGAGTTCATGTCCCCAGAACAATTATACCGACAGGCACAAGACAAAGACTTGGGGGTTTCCCGAAAAGAAATACGAGACTGCCTTAAGAAACAAGACACTTTTACAAGGTACAAACGCGTTGTAAAAAAAGTATAAAACTTCTAAAACGTATGTCAACAACTTGGCTGATCAAGTGCAAATGGACTTGGTCGACATGAGTAAATGAAGTCATTCTAACAAAGGGTTTCGATGGATCCTCGTTTGTGTAGAAATATTGAGTAGGTATGCTTTTGCCGCTCCTGTGTATCGTAAAGACACTAAAAACATGACAAAAGCCGTAGAAGAAGTACTTTTTGAGTTTAAGTCTAGGTTTGGAAAATACCCAAACGTTGTACAGTTTGACGAAGGAAGAGAGTTCTACAACGCAGGAGTAAGAGACTTGCTCACAAAACACAAGATCGATTATTTCTTAACATATTCTGAGAGAAAGGCTGCTTTGGTAGAAAGATTCAATAGAACGCTAAAGTATATGATGTGGAAATACTTCTACTACAAAGGAAACTACGAATGGGTAAACATTTTACCAGAGCTTGTCTACAACTACAATCATACAAAGGACAGCACGATACTCATAAAACCTGCTGACGTAGACAAGAATAACTCTGATCAAGTTTGGTTGACCTTGCATGGAAGTTAGACTGGGGAATACCCTTTACCAAAGTTTAGAATAGGAGAGCAAGTCAGAGTTAGTAAATACAAGAACGTGTTTGAAAAAAGTTATGAAGCTAACTTTACAGAAGAAATTTTCAAAATCAGTTAGGTTTTCAGAGGAGATCCTAATACGTATGAAGTTAAAGACACCGAAGGCGAGCCTATTATTGGTAAATTTTACGAGCAAGAACTTAGTCCTGTGGATAATCAAGATAATGTATTCAAAGTTGAAAAGATACTAAAAACTCGGGGTGATAAAGTGTTAGTAAAATGGTTGGGCTATGACAAAAGGCATAATTCTTGAATTAAGAAGAGTGACATCGTAACAGAGAAATAAACGTCTATTAAAGAAATGGAAAATGTTGAATTTAAAGACTTATACGTAGACAATCGACCTGAGGAGAAAGAAGAAGTTTTTAAGACTCCTGACCAAGAACTTGAAGACTCGGTGCTTGACAACGCTGTCACGGAAGAAAGATAATTTATCAATCCGAGTTATGAGACATTGAGACCCAAAAATCGTGCTACAAACGCGGTTGAACAATTTATACAACAAACTAATCCAGGATTTAGATTAATAGGTACGGCTAGAGAAATGGAATTGAAACTTAATGTCGGTGCTACAGATAAAAACCACATAACTTATAGGCCTCTGCTCAAGAATAATCAAAGGGGAAAACCACAAATTATTCCAAGCAGAAATAAAAACAATCTAAACTACAACACAGGTGTAAAGTCAGAATACGTAAAAAGAGCAATAGAACAATTCAAAGAAGAAGTAAACTTAATGGTCAGCGAATGGAGAACTGAGTATGACTTGGATAGCCTTGTTCACACCACAGCTGACATGTCTTACATTTAAGGATTAAGTCCTCAAGAGAATAGAGAACTTCAAGGTGTGTTGAATCCAATTGAAACCACGTCTGGTCGTCTTGGTGATGAAGGAGCATTACAAATACAAGCTGATCATCATGGCGAGAAATAATGGACATGTTAGTTCCTAGTCCCCTGTGCTGCCGACTGCGGAATTTTAATTAGTTTAAGATGGCTGGCATTAGATTTTATTCTGAGCTGAACCATGAGCTGAACAGCCTTTCCACAGATTACTTGTATTTGGACTGAAATACGACAAACTACTTGTCTCCTTTCTGTGCCTGGTGTAAAATGTATTCACGCTTATTTTTCGGAGTTTCCCCCATTTATTAAAATATTCAGTTCGAAGGCCGACATTACGGTTACCATAACAAAGAATCGAACTTCGCGCCACTCAATAAGTCCCCTGGGCCAGACAAAATAAATCCAAGAATTATTCGAGACAGTCTCCCAGTAATTCTGGGACC
>JAODVM010087317.1:0-16820 GCA_025400095.1 Phenganax marumi | reverse complement strand
AGCCAAAAATGGCGGCCTCATGAAGCTTTCTTGGGCGTCATTCTCAGTCTTTTTACACGCAAATCTACACGCGCGGTTGAGTCATGGAAAATGAGCGAGCCCAGTGAGCGAGGCTCCAATATTTCCATTTTAATAAAAGCAAAATAAACCAATACATTTCATGTAGAACTGCCGTTTCGTTTCGTCTTAGTATAATTTTTATTTTTACAAATGGATCAGCAACAAATTAACAGTTCTAGGCAAGTATGTGTCCATTTTCATCTATTTAAAATTGTGAACGTGTTCGCATGTTCTGTTTTGGCAGAATTATGTCTTGCCTAATAACTGATTATTTTCAGCCTCATGTCAAGAAATAGTGCTTGGTTCTTTTATGCAGATTTTTCCTCTATACCAAATGTTTTCATGTTTTAGATCACAACCATCACTTGTTTTGAAACAAAATAAGTTTGTTTAGCTGATGTCTATTCCTTGGTATTCCTTTCCTCCCAACTTTCTCGTTGTACCTTTTCACGTAGGTAAATAATCTCAATTTAAAGAACTGATAAGCAATGCATTTAACAAGCCAGAGGTTGTGGTTGTCAAATAGTGTTTGGTTCAAACAGTGCTTGTGGCTTTTTTTGACTGCTCTTGTTGATCTCAGCAAAGTTGTGGCTGACTTCTTTGACCATTGTCTCCTTCAGCTTCTTCATGTTGGTAATTTTGTTGTGACTGCCCTTTGATACATAACATTTGAACACTTGCTCTGCATAAGCAACAACTTTAAGGCTGAAGATTGATGGGATTTTGAGACCACCTTTGTTGACAAAATTGGTAAATGCTGAGGCATTATTGTACATGTCGTTGCTTGTTCCGCGGCAGTAGTTATGGTCTGATCTTTCGTCCTCATTAGGTACACCAACAATCTCGTTTATGCACTGTTCACAGGGAATCCTTTTCACCAATTTAGAAATGATATATCCACAGATGTAATGCAGCACATACATTGTAAACTCCGAGTGTCCTTCTCATTCTAAATGCTCCATCATTGTATTGACGTCAGTGTTGTCATCATCATCAACTACTTCAGTAGTGGCTTTCTCTTTTAAAGGAGACGCATGTTTTTGGGTGTGTGGGATTGGGATAACTGAGTGTTGATCTAGGATCTGGCAATTTGCATTGCTTGAGCCAGTGATAGAATTCTTTAACAGCATTTGTCGGAGGGTGTACTTCAGTTGAAGGCAATTTGGGTTGTTATTAAATCCACCTCAGGCACGGATACAGCTGAAGAGAAGCTCAATGTGATCCTGGGAAAATTTGTATGTCAGGAGGTATTTTAATGGATTGACTTTTTGGGTAAACATAATTGTAGCCATCTTGATCGTGGATTTTATTGTTATCACAAAGCCTAGAATAAAGGTTTTCCTCTTGTGTGTGAGCAGCAGCTGATCATCACCTGTCTTGAATGAAATCAAGTAGTTTGCAATCATTAAAAGTTCTGCTTCCCAAATCTCCTTGTTGATGAGATGCAAAGGCTGCTTATGTCCTTTACCCACAGGATTTCCGCTATTGAGGATATTGAAGACTTTGTCCACCATGCGAATGAAGGTGACTGTGGCATCACTGTTTAGGAATCTGGGATCTTTTTCAACTATGTTGAGGAAATCAATAGCATCTGCGACAGATGAACTAAGGGTCTGTGCAGCAAGGTCTACTTTCATCTCGTGCTTTTTGTAGTTGATGTGGTTGCTGCTTAACGTATTTGCAAGCTTCAGCCATGGCTTTCTTGTACTGTGAGTAAATGTTTGAAGAACTTCCCGTGAATACCTTCGTCCTGGACAAAGATTGATCCAAGGCTTGCCAGAGCATTCCTTGCTAGCTTGAGCATATGGCATGGATCCAACATTACGAAAACATCATAACCAAGTAATGGGTGTTTAAATTTTGTTACCATGGACTTGTATGTCAATTCAAATGTGCATCCAAGCAGCTTGTAGGTAGCAACATTGGTTGAAGTGCCATCAGATGTAATGCACCAGACTTTCAGACCAATCTCTGCCATGCGAATCAGGGCTGTTTGAAGAAGTTGAGCTTGAACATTTGCAGAAAGCTTGTCGGTCAGAAAATAGGAACAGGGCACTTCCAATGGCTGCGTAATCCAACCAGGGCAAAAACCAGGGCTTCTGATGCCAGGGTTTCAGGTGATTCAATCTGTGCTGGACCATAATTAACGAAACCAACATACTCATCTTTCTTCGAATCCCATAGCACTTGCTTTCTCATTACCATTGCATCAATCACAAGAGAACAATCTTTCTTTTCTGGATGCTGCTTGATTTCTCTGGCAAGGATGTCAAATGCTTCTGTAATGAAACTCGGTTCATAGTCCACAGAACTAGCCCAAGGCTTGATCATGGAAGGAGCTGGAAGTGGCATGATGGTTCGAAGAAAACTGTTTGCTTTTGGTGAGTAAAAGTTTATTGTGACTGCAAACTCTTTCATCTCCTCACTGTATCTTCTAACACATGCTTTAGTCTTATTGTTTTTTATCATGTTCTTAAACAGTGGTAGCTTAAGACCACCAAAATTATTGTGCAGCAACTCAGCCTCATCTTCTTTAATAAGCAGCTTCTTCTTTATGATATGAATCAATTGCTTCATATTTTTAGCTTTACCTTCTCGCCTTCCAAGCTTCAGCTGCAATTATAGTATTTTTGTCCTTTGCGTGTTCATCTTGTACTGGCTTGAAGTTTTCATTTGCTTAGGTGGTTCAATCAAAGGCACTTGTTGTGGATCTAAAGAATCAACTGAAGGCAGCACGTGTCGTGGGACTGTGATTTGTGGATGTACTGAAGGCAGCACATGTTGTGGGACTGTGATTTGTGGATCTACTGAAGGCAGCACATGTTGTGGGACATGTTGTGGGACTGTGATTTGTGGATCTAGTGAAGGCAGCACATGTTGTGGGACTTGTGGATCAACTGAAGGAACATGTCGTGGAACTTGTATAAGCTTTTGAGACTTAGCATAAGTATGGTCAAACATTGGGAATTTTATTGAAGGTTGTTCTTGCTCCAAGCACTTTCGTTTCACTTTAAGCTTATCTACTTCCTTTTTCTGTGATGTTTGGAGACAATTATAAAGTGATTGTGTCGGTAGGGCATCTTTTTTAAGCAGGTTTGATCCATTTTTTGTTGGATAGTCAGTCACCAGGAAATGTTTACTGCAAATGCGACTAAAGCTTTTTGCTTTCCACTGATTTCCTTGCTTATCAACTCGGTTAACTGCAAGCTCCCACTGTTTGAGTAAAACTGTATTTTTCATTGGGAATCTATTTAACAAATTGAAAATTTTTGTTGTTGTTTTTTCACGTACAGCATGTTTAGTGTATGGATATTTTGTGTTTTACTTTGTATTACCACAGTCTTTAATTATCAGATTTATTAGCATATTATAATGGAAAAATAAAACCATTTCCTTGTGTTTTTGCGTGGTTTCAGACAGATGGTGGTCAACTTCAAATCAGTTGCATGAGTTTTTATTGAAGAGCAAGCAAATTGAATTACACCATTCTTATGCCCCTGAAGAAACATTAATTTACATATTAAAAAGAATTAACACATTATTTTCTCACTCTGGTAACTGCTGGTTGACGACCATCTGCTGCATGATAGTGGTTTAATTTTTCTGTCTTGCATTTTTGTACATTGCCAATATTGAAAACGGTTTTCCAAATTTTTATTTTCAGTCTGTTGAAGCTATTTATTAACTGAAAACCCTACGTTAAAAAGGTCTAACGAAATATTAAATTAGTAAACACAGCCGTTTAGTTATACGGCTTAACTTTCATATTTTTTTTACGATCACGACAGAAAACAACAGCAAACATGTTGCTTTCTTCCGGCAAAAATGGCGGGATTTTTAAATTAATTCAATTCAAATTTAAAACCCACATTACTCGACCAAAACAAAAACAAATACATGTGCTTGCACAATTTATGTAATGCATTATATATTCTGTGTAGCAGGACTTAAAAAACTTCAAAAAAAGTCTGGGTTTCTCGAATGCAACGTTTGCGCTATGCACAAAACTTTTATAGTTTCATAGCTAAAAATTTTATAATGAATTTTGTCACCTGTGGAAAAAAACAGGCCTATTTTCCTTTTCCCTTTCCTAGCTTTTACAACTTGTTATCACACAATAACGTGGCATCTTTATTTTTCAGCTAATACATGACTTTATTGCTTTTTTTCGTACCAGCTTAGATTTTTTAGCTAATTTTCAAAGACTGTTTTTGTTCGGGTAAGTATTTGCAAATATTAATATTTGGTGGGGAAAGGCCGGAGCTTTAAAGTTTTAAAAATTTTGCGCCACTTTTTCATCCAACTGCGCGTGTAGATTTGCGTGTAAAAAGACTGAGAATGACGCCCAAGAGAGCTTCATGAGCCGCCATTTTTGGCTTCACTTTTTGGTTTAGTCGATTGACTGAAGTCAGCCTTCCATGTGTATATAGTTCAGTGTATAAAATATGTTTCATCCTAGCCTCGCACACCCGCTGGTTTCCCGACAAAAACACGCGTCACGCGAGAGATTCCTCACGACACGCGGTTTCAACCGATCATAGGCAAGTCTCAATGGAGGTAGCGTTCCAGTGTTCTAGTTCAATGGCCTGTACAGAAGATTTACTATTGAGCACTTATACGGTTTAAAGAAAAACAAATAGTGAGTAACTGATTGTAAATATTAATTATGTATTATACCTAAAATTTTAAGTATCCAGTTAAAACGTTATGATTGTGCTACGTGAGCATGATACTTGTCGTCTCATTCAACTAAATACAACTGGAACGCTACCTCCATTACAAATTGCCTATGATCGTATGAAGCCAAATTTTACACCCAGACACGCGTGTCTGGGTGTAAAAAACTCGTGTGTTTGACTCGCGATTTGCCGGCGAGGGGAAAAGGGAGCGAAGGCTGTGAGGACGCCGTTTCGAAAGTGGATAAAAAACCTTCATAAAACTCATAATTTCTTGATTGAAAACGAAGTTTACACGGTATTGAGGTACATTGCCACGATATACACGCATGTGTTTAATTCATAACCACGTAAAAAGTCTTTTACACTCGTCAAAAACTGAGCAAATAGCAAAACACAAATCGACCAAAAATCAACATGAAAAACTTCACTCCTGGCTCTACGTTTTGGCGAAAAACAGCGATTTTCCAATGGACTAAAGTTTACAAAGAAAAGAAAAAAGGTAAATTATGATCTAAAAAGTACCGGTAATAGTATACGAATTCTTTCTAAAACTCTATTTTGGCATATGTATTTCATGTACTTTAGATTGATCGGCATCGACGGCGTGTTTTCGTGCGTGAAAAGACTGGAACTGATAATAAATACTTGGCTTCACATTTCCTGCCTTGGGTGGCGTTCCAGTTGTATTTAGTTCAATGTTATCGTCCTATCTCATCATTTGTCATCGTTTATTAGGGTTGAATGTTATTCGCGCAACCGCGCAAGATTTCGTGAAACTAAAACAAGCGGGAAAACTTCACATGGCCGAAGAAGCTCTAAACCTTCTGAGCGAAGATTAAAGCTAAACGTTCTTATTAGTTATTCCGGGAATATATTACCCTCAGTAGTGATATTTCTCTCGTTCGTCGCCCTCGGGAAATACCATCATCGCCGGTAATATTTCTCCGAATCCCCCTCGCTCCAGGTTTATATCTGATAAATGTAATTCGTTTCTGATTAGTTTCGTTTCTTACTAATGGTTCAATCTGGGAGAACATGCACATGTGAAAATTCATCGCCTTTGAAAGGATCGTCTTTAGAGAATTCGCTCGTGCATGCTTTTTCCATGTTTTTCCTAGAGCTGGGTACATGATTTTTCTCTATCTCACTCACATGACTTTAATTTCTTAGCCTAACACAGCGCCTTACAGCAGCTCAGTTTGGGCAGCAAGAAATGAAAGTGATTTAAACAACATATTTACCCCACATCATTGGAGTGCAAACGTAACGGAGATTTGCCTGCGAGGCTTTTTCCTGTCAGTTCACGTCACAGTTGTAGCTCCGTCATTACGCAGCTTGTTCGTTGAGGGAGAAACCCTGGTAAAAGAGGACATAGTTATTACAACTGGATCTCAAGAGGTTCCCGTTCCATCTTTTAAAGAAGGATGTTACGAAGCTGGTTTCAATATTGGAACAGAAGGTGAAGTTCTCTGTCGCTTTGGGATTATCAGCAAGGATAACCAAGGTAAAAGTTTACTTCTGCAGCGCATAGACTTAGGGGCTTAGAAATTTTGGAGAGGTGGATGGCAGTCCGCCCGGCGAGCGACGAAGGCACGAGAATTCCTAGGAGGGTCCGGCGGCATGCTCCTCCCGAAGATTTTGAAAACTAGAGTCTCTAAAATGCTATTTCTAGCGTTTTTTTTGGGGGGGGGGCGAGATTTTGTGCACGGAGTAGGTGAAGAACTATAAGACAAAATATCAGGAATATCGCTGCAACAAGACTAAGTCTAATGGCTATTTTAATATCATGACTATGTAGCTTTTAACAAAAACCTAACTCAGTCTCTTCTACAAGTTTATCCCTGTAATAGTTTCAAAAGAAATGTTAGGCGCATGGTAAATTCGTTGGCCAAAAACGTCAACGATTTTGTTCATACCGATATTCGAGTCATCGCGGTCGCGGGCGACGTCTGTATTGCGCTAGTTAGTAAGTAGTTTGCGCTCGGGCCAATCAGTTGTGGATAACTCCATAGCCAGTAGCGCAACCGGAACAGCATATTTATTTCAATTGTTTCTATCAGCTTTAAGAAAACTTATACGCTAGCCGTGTTTGCATATATTTCCCCGCCTCGTACACCTATGCTGCAGCGTATATAGTTTGTCAATGGAAACAGACTTACAAGGCCAACTATAATCTTGGACCAAACCGGTTGAGCCAGACATGAAAATGGCATAAACTCATGCGACGATTTGCTTTGTTTCCTCCAAAATCACGTACAGATTAATAAACGCACTCTTCCTCTATCCACTATTGAGGTTCAAGCACTGGTAGCAAAACATTTTTTGGATTTTTTTAACATTAAACTGGGCCCAGGGACTTTGAAGTTTAAAGAACTCGTCGTTGCAAATGACTTGGGGTAGATAAGCAGTAAATAAAATTTTGAAAGTGGACTTGTCGTGGTCTAATTTCACCTTTCAATCTTTTCAAGGTTGTAACATAGCGTCTCTTTCATCGTTCTGCTTGGGATACAAAGTACCAGGTACGGAAGGTAGCTTTCATGGTATTTACAAAGATGGAAAGGAGTCCTTCCACGCTTTTGACGTTCTTGTTCGTTCACAACCATGGCCTGAATCTGTTGTTCCGTAATAATATGAACGGCGGGATTATCAAACCAACTTTTCTTTGCACTTTTGAAATGAGTGACACTATATACTAAAGAAACATCATTGTAAGTGATATATCGTTCCAAGAGCAAAGAGATTTTTGTCGAGTCGGGTAGAACTTCAAATACAAACCAGAAAATCTTTCGTCAAATTTATGCAAGACTGCACCGACGATGTAACGAGTGCACTATCTTATCCAGTTACTATCATATAGATATGCACCCGCATTTTCGTGAAGGTAAAATAAATAGACTAGAAGTTACTTTTGCGAGTTAGTTATAACGCAGTCCTACTATTAAAAGACCAATCTGAGATATGTTGTAAAATGGATCGAGCAGACATTACAAGTTCAGCACACTTTTGCAACTTGAAGCTCCATCGTAACTACTACTAGACCAGTCCCCGATCCACTGCCATTGCAATCTTCTTCGCATTCTACAGGCAGTACGGATATACAAGTGAAGAAATGTTTTCAAATGTTCACATTCGAGATGTAATATTTCAAGACCGAGTGGACGTGACCGGGTTTTCAAGCACGAGGGTTTGTTCCAGTCTGAGACGAAGCCGAGTACTTGAAAACCCGGTCAAGTCCGATTCGAGGCCTTTAAATGACTTCTCAAAATCAATTATAATTGTACCACGAGACTGGAAATGCTGTTTCTAGTCCTTGGACCGGAAAAACTATTTCTAGTCCTCTGCCCAGTACTTACTGGAATTTCTCGTTTATTCACATGGTTCAGTTTAGAAGCTCTGATTGGCCGATTTGTTATGAATTATTAATGAGTTTGAGAATGCTCTTTTCAAGCCTGAATGGCCCCGTGCCGATGGTGATGCATGATATCCCTGGAAAGCGAACTCAACTGAGAAAGAAAATACTTGAAAGCGATGGTGAATGCGACGAGATAGAGGATTGACTATACTTTTGCATTTAGTTCTTTATAGATGTTGACGATTTCAGACATTGATGAAATGCTATTCTATCAAAACCTCAACAAACTGACTTTCTACGTGCATGATTTCCAGTGTTTTCTTTGTTATGCAATTGCAAGCTAGAGTAACTTCAGTGATAAGTTCAGCTGTTTAGAACTTCGGACATTAGTAAACTATATTTACAAGTTCTTTATACTTCAAATTTAAAAGTTGTACATCTTCGGGGTAACGTTGTGCCTTGTAATAGTTCTCTTAGACCTCACACTCATTTATTAAGTAGCATGTAATAAGCCCTCGCTCCTCCATACTTGAGCAACTTATGTTGCAAACGAACGTGTGACAAGAAATAGCGATACATTACATATTCCCTTATGTTCACCAAAACAGGTTAAAGAAGTTTTCGATAAAGAGCGGTCGGGTTATGGAATGGATTAAACAGTGAGTTAAATAAACTCCCACTATAGCATCATTCAAAACTAAGTTAAAACGTAACATGCTGGACGAATACTTCGAAGCGTAGATTCTATAATAAATACAACGATAAGTATCAATGCCATATAATTTTGGAATTAGTTGTTATAAATTTAGCAATTAGTTTTTACAATTAGCTTTTACAATTTTAGCCATTTAGCTATAGTTAATGAGTAGTACAGCATGTAATATAATTAAATAGTTCATTCTTGAGAATACTTACTTCTATAACAATTATGATAATAAACTTCGCATTTATCATGTGCAGTTGACAAATCGTTAAAATATGAAGAAAAGGGAAAGCATAAAAAAGGACGTATAGTAGTAATTCTTGACTGCAGCACCTGTTGGCGACTCAATTTTTGTCGAATTGGCGTGGAACTGACACATAACCATATATTCCTGTTTTTTATGTTGCAACAGTTCCTTATCATCATCATTGCTAAGATTGTCGATAGCTTTGTCGAAACTAGAAAAAGAAAAGAAAATGTTATGATCGACAACGAGAGTATATGATTATTTCATGCACATTTCAATCTCTGGTTCAATTATTTTAGGACATTATTGAATAATGTAATGATTTGTCGCGGGAATACCAGATTAATTTCGAGTTTATTGTACTGCTTCTAAAAACGAACTTGTGTATTTAAGGAGGAAGCCAAGGACAAAGTTATGAGCGCTTAATTCCGCTTATTACCGTGGTATTAAGATTACAAAAGAGACCAATTTCCTTTGTGTTTTTCAAATAAATCTTTAATGATTCAAGAAAGTACGTTCAAAACAAGTAATTAATAAATCTTGAATATCTACACATCCGTATATTGTTTTGTTTGTCATATTAAGAACAGTTTTTCAAACAAAATGAACTGAAAAACTATCCCTAGTATCTCTGCATCACTGATGTAGTACAAGCGAGTAGATGTTTTGAGGCACAAAAAGAACAATCTGAAGAGACGAAAAAGAAAATTCAAAAAATAAATGCAGGCTTGCAATGGTGGGATCCCCCCCCCCCCCACAAACAGGGAAATCCGCTTGATGATCGGTGAAAAGTGATCATTTTCACATGTGGAATTATATTATTAATAATCTCGCATGCGACATGGTCAGTCGGTGGTGGAAATGCCTATAAAACAGCATACTTTATATAATATATATTTATTCATGCACACACTAGTAGAGCAGTACTGGTGTTTGCACGAGGTATATATGGTATAGAAGGAATTCTAGCTGTTATAGAGTAAACATTTATGATATTTGCGAATTTCTGATGTTTAACTGAGCCATATTAGACTATCAAGTAAATAGAATACTTGATAACTGAGTGTGAGGTCTATACTGGAAAAATATCAGACCGCGGTCTTGGCAGCACGGAACGTTTACAGTATGACTGAATGACTCGTGAAATTTTGCTACTCATCACATAAAAAGACTCTTGCTACGGAAACGGTCTGTAGCTTGTAAAATTATTGAACGCTAAACAACCAATCAGCGCACGCCATTCCGGCACTAGTTGACACGTGCCGTATAATAAATCATGAAAACAATTGGCAGATGAAATCAAACTTCATCTTGCTCGTGGATTTTTTCTTGAATGCATCAGTGCTAGGTAGGAATTCGCACTCTCCGTTTAGCTCATCGCCAAGAAATTTTCGGAAGTCGAGCTAAAATTTCAGTTTCGGCTTAAAATTACCCATGTAGTCAGCCTCTGTCTAAGCAGGGTGGTATGCGAAGGAGACGGGACACAAAATCAGGTAATGATCTTCCCTCGACAATTAATGTATATTGCTTTCACTTCTATTCGCCTACCATTGATTCATTGTTCTCTTGCATTCTTCCCAATTGTACTTTGCTAGAAGTCGCTTCTCATCAGCTGAACAATACACAGGCATGCATTGCATATCCGTAAGTTTTGTCACGCATTCTTCCGAAAACATTCGAGTTCCATTCAAAGCGCTGTTCTTGCCGTTGTTTACGTAACGAGCATTTTTCAAAAGCTTCAAAAAATCAGAGTCTGCGTTGAGTTTTGAAAATCTCTTGTAGGTATTCAGCTTTTCCGAAGGCATCTGAAATATAATAAAACAAATGAAATGTTCACTAGACAATGACTGATTATTTGCAGATGACAAATATTCATTACTCAGCTTTACTTTCTTTTTACAATAACTTTCTTCGAATAGTATATTATGAACTTCGGCAGAACTTGAAGTTTATTCTATGTACATGGAACCCTGCCGTTTAGCCACGTCGTTAATGGTCACCTCGCCAATACACTCACTGTGTTTTGCTCTGGCGAATCCCCCAAACATTTTTTAATAAAGTTACCTCGTTCATATGACCACTGGCCAGCCCGTTAATACGGCTAACGGCTACATTGTAAAGTCCAGAACTAAAGCAATCACCCCGTTAATACAGTCACCTTAAATGTGTCTACAGACAGAATTATAAACTTCTGAAATAGTAAACAAATTATTGTGAAATAGATTCCGTCAAACAGAAAGAATAAGTATTGGGTATAGAGAATAAGTAAAGATTAGATGAACTTAATAACCATCTTATCCTTCATGAAAACAGTATCTTAATTTTCTCATTGCAGTGTGATTTTTGCTGCCGAGCGTTGGCGAGGCAGCGCACTATTCTTGACATCCGCTGTTTTCGTGCCCATGTTTCTAGCCGAGTTCCGAACAGTCGTTTGAATCTCGATTTTTGTCTGTCTGAAATATTTTCAGGGAGGGCTTTTTACCGAATGAGGGGGGTGGTTGGGAGTTACGTCCGCATGTTTTCTTCCGAGTGCTTTTATGACTTTATCGGCGCTTTTACGGCCCGAAATAGTCCATTGTCCGTATGGTCGACAAGCACGCTTATTGCGGTGTAATGCAAGGAGACAAAATGTATGTAAAATGTGTAACTAGTGCCTTTTTAGCGAGTTCTTTTTATAATCAAAATTGCATACTAATATTACTACCGATTTCAACTCGCTTTTAAAATCCGACGTACAATGTTTGTTTGTAGTTTCTTAAATGGGTTATGTGTGCGTTCAAATGAAAATTTTCCTCAAAACGTGCGCGTGTGTTAACTTATTGTATATAAAATAAAACAACACGCCGTAAAAGCTCATGCTTTCATGAAGCGCAAAATTTTTATAACTGTCACAATCGAACCAAATACTTCTGCTGCGCATTTTACAGGCTGTATCTTGCGGAAGTACAATAATTGTTACTGGACTGATCGGCAGCATTTTCCTTGCGATAGTAACTCCTAGTTTCAAACGTATAATGGTTGTGAACTAGTTTAGATTTTACGTTATGCATGCAAGCCACCCTTGAAAGTCTATAAATGGTTACTGTTTTCGAATAAATAAAGTAAACTAAAAAAACATACTTGAATACAAAGCAAATCGCGTGCGTGGACAGCAATCTGCAGCCGCCATACGTATCCGTTCCGCCCCCGTGTTGTCTACACAGTAGTCATTGACAGCAGTTCATATCGTGACGTCAGTAGCTATTACTGATTGCGTATAGTCATGTAGAGGGAAAAAAACTGACCGTGTCGGGGACAATTCCATTTTGTTTTAGAACTGTTCGTTGAAGGATGCTGATAACATTTTCGCATGTTCTCGGTGCTCAAATTTCTTGGGGACTTCTGGGAACAAGTTTTTCGTAAATTCTTCTATTAAATTCTATTACGGCATGATCATGTGAAATTTTGGATTTACTGGCAAAAAATATCACTTGCATTATCAGAAAGCTTACAAAAAACTGCATACAAGACATTCAAACAGCTTTTTAATCTTTTAAAACAGTTTTGAGCTATCGCTTGCTGAAATGCAAAATCTGCATGGGCTGAAGTTTGCAAAAGGAACAGGGAACTAGATTAAAAACAACTTTTAAATTTTTTTAACTAGAAAACCATTGCATAAATCAAAAAACCCTTTTAATAGCTAACTTTGCCGCAATTCTTTGTAAGCTTTCCGATGATTTGGTCATACTTGTTGTTTTCGAATTTAATATTTCATATTTTTCGGTATAATATAATTTAATACATCAGTCTAATAAAAACGTGTTGAGAAAACCGCACAAGAAATTTTAAACTAGCCAACATTCAGAAATGCGCTTAGTAATCTTCAATTTACATGATTAAGTCACAATGAAATTGTCCCTCAATATGGTTTGGTATCTCTATCTGCCTGACTTGTAATAACGCGAAAACTAGTTTTGAGAGACGCTTCGGTGCTTCGTGGAGAGTTCGTGAAATATTCGTGTGTGAGTGGCACTGAGTCAGCAGAGATCGTATTTGTCAATAGGAGATTTGCTCAGAAATCGCGCTAGATAACACATTAAGTAATGTTGGCAAGGAGTGATTTGAGTCGTTGTCGCATGGCTGATATCTCGGCATGATCGAACGATTTGCGCATCAACATTTCTCCAGTCAGTGGTTCTTAGACAATAGTGAGCAGAAAGTAGCCTGTGTTTAACATACTTTTTATAGAGTCTTTCTTCATTTTAAACAACATGATTAATAAAGCTAGTTGTGTGTGGGTCGTTGTTCAAAGATAAGTCTTTCATTATCAGCTATGCGTGTTTAGCATGGAGTTAGTTACCTTAATTAGCACCTCTGCAACTTTTATAGCATAAAACTCGACAGTCAAACGAGTTTAGTTGCTGTGGTACCTAAAACGTGTAATCTTAAGTCTTTGAACAACGACTTACACAACTAGCTTTATTTTAATCATGTTGTTTTACATAAAGAAAAACTCTACAAAGTATCCTAACACACGCTACTTTTTCCTCACTATATTTTTGAAACCATTGACTGGAGAAATGCTGATGAAAATTCCTGATCAAAGCCAATCCTTGATCATGCTAAGTTATCAGCCATGCGACAACGAATCAGATCACTTTTGTCAGTCAACATTATAATCAATTGGCGAAAGCTGTAGCGTTTACCCAGCCACGTCAATATATATGTTGTATATGTTAATGTACGTACAGGATGTAACCTTATGTTATTTGGCAAAGCCTAGAAATAAATAAATAAATAAATGTGTTATATCTTGAGCGACTTATGAGCAAATCTTCCATCGAACAATACCAACTTATCGTTAAATAAATGTGTCTAAAGCAGTGTACTTAAAAATTTTAATACATTGTTAAAAGATCTGTCCACTCACTTCCACCCATACACGAATAGTCCGCGAACTGTCCACGTGTCATCGACGTATCCCTCAAAAGTGGTTTTGGCGTTGTTACGCAATCGGTACTAGTGACGTCACGACATGAAGTGCTGTACAGCAAGTGAGTCCCACACCAGTTATACAATCATATAATTATGCGTGTCAAAATTTATCTGTGAAGGTAAATAGATAAGTGCATCTATTTTCCTGTATTTCATCCTCACCTTATATTCTGGCTTTGGACAACTTCCATTTATGGGACTCGATGGCAAAACACAGCTACTCAAAGGGTGTTTGCCTTCGGGTATTGACCGACAAATTCCTTCTAGGTCATACACTACTGGGTTTTCGCATGTTGCTTTTGCCTTCCAACATATTACGCTACCGTTTCCATAATCACGACTTCCATCTTCAAAACATTTCGGAACAAATAACGAGCAAAGAGTTGTTTTCAAAAGGGAGCTGCAATCGGAGTCATTAGCGTTGGTACCAGCTGCGCGTTGGACTATGTCCTCCACTTCTTTCATGTAAATTTCGTAATGTAAGGCATCTGCTTTGCTTATTTTACTTACATAACAAGGTGCTTCGCTTTTGACGTCTGTGCACCCAGTGCGCTTTGCTAGAACATAAAATTTCTCATCTTGGGCAAGACTACCCGAACAAGTTGTAAACGTAATTATGGCTGCGGCGAAAATAAAAGGAACGCTGGCGAGTGTCGTTGAAATCATGATTGATACAATTGATGGCAGAAAAAGATGTCATATGGGGAAGCAGTTTTCATCATGGGCTGTCAACACGTTATTTGCATCACAACTAAATGTGATTATGGTTTTGAATTTCAAGCACAGTATACGTTTACACTTCTAATCTTCCATAAATCTTGTAGTCACATTCACAAGCAGGGGCAGATCTAGGATTTTTCATACGTAAGTCCACATTCGAAAATCTCGAGAAATATGTTGAATCTCCGGATTTCGCCCAGTCTCAAAGCTCATCAGTTAGGAAACACAATTACGTTGTACCGTTTTACAGTAACGTTATGATTCTGTCATGGAAAGCAATTAAGGCTAAAGAAGCAGTCTAGTTTAAGAGCAAGACGCTCGCACGGCAGGAGAAGTTTGGTTAGAATGAGTCACCATACAGAACATTTCTTGGACTTGAAATTGCTCAATTTTCACACCCCCGGTTACTTCTAAAGTCTTACCCCTCTACTAATGATTTTGTATTTATGGTACTGAAATGTAATGAAATAACTGGTGCGAATTATAGATAACATAATATAAGTATTATTTTGAGGGCACAGCTCTAATACTTACATTGTTTTTCGCCATGCAAAACTATAAGAATCTTATTATGTGCCATTAAGTTGTTCAAATTCTTATATAAGAAATCTTTTTAAATGTTTCATGACAAATTGTTAGTTATTTGTTAATATTCGTTATTGTGTGATTCATTTTTTGAAAAAACGCGACCCATTGTTTTTCTTTGTTATGTAATTGTATACTATATAGTGCAACGATTAGTTCATTTTTTATAATTTTTGACGTGAGTAAATTATATTAAAAAGTTTTTTACATCACTCAAAACTTTCATGAATAAATTGTTCGCCAACCTATTGTCTGCATGTGCAGGCAGAGTATAACTTTGCTCGTGTGTGTTGTAAGCGGGCTAACTTCGTATCCTGAAGTAAATCCCTTAATAACCTCGTTAGTTTGGTCTATACTGGAAATATATCAGAGCTTGGTCTGGTATTTTTCTAAGACCGATAATTTGTCCAGACCGCGGTGTGATATTCTTCCGGTATAGACCTCAGACTCGGTTATTAAGTGGTATGTAATGGGTAGTTACCTTTTCTATACTTTTCACAGAGGCGTGGTGAGCGTTTCCTCCTAGAAGCATTCTCTGGCCTAAGGATGCGTGTTCTAATTCTGACGCACTGAAAGTAATTTTGTTTCAATGCACACTAGGGAGAACTTGTAAAGTTAAAATTCAAACGAAATTTGAATATTGAAGAAACCGATTATATTAACATATGGTTGTTTTTTTGGTACGACCACGCCTTTCATGAATACCAGTAGACGTTGATGAGACTAGACTGCATGATTATGCGTGCAACTATATGACCGTTAAAATGTCCACGCGTGACCCTCCCTACGTGTCTCCCCTTGTCAAGCACCTTTGCAAAATAAGGAATAAAAATATTAATAAAGGAGTGAGTGAAGATCTGCAAAACCATATCAACATACTTATTCGTGAAAATCTTGTTCGTGCAGTAAACGAGGACAGGAAAAATAAATTTGGTTCGAAAAAGTGGTGGGAAACTGTTAACAAAATTACTGGCAGGAAGACTAGCAATGATCATATCAATTCTGTTAATCCACATGATATTAACTTGTATTTTCAAACTATTAACAGTGATGATAATTATTCAACTCCTGAACCTATTTGCATACCAGAAGGCATTCGTATACCAACTGTTAGTGTGTCTACTGTTCAAAGATACTTGGAAACGCAAAAACGAACGTCACCAGGTCCTGATGGTCTTCCATACTGGTTATGGAAAGAATTTTCTCAATACTTAGCTCCAGTTATAACAAAGCTCTTTAATCTCTCATTAGAACGTCAGTACGTTCCCCTCTTGTGGAAACATGCTGATGTTTGTCCACTTCCCAAAGAATCCCAAGTGACTGAGTGTAACCAGCTGAGACCAATATCGATAACTAACATTATCATGAGGTTGTTCGAAAGAATTGTCTTTAAGCAAGAGATTTCATTGCAACTAAAGTCGGTGATCAAACGGGATCAATTTGCTTACAAAGAAGGTATAAACACGACTGATGCTCTGATTATGTGTCAGCATAATTGGT
>JAODVM010087206.1:0-16821 GCA_025400095.1 Phenganax marumi | reverse complement strand
CTTTTTCGCGGGGAATTATTTTGCTAGCCAATCACGTTTGCTAGATTTATTTTTCGCTCGAAAAATTCCGCCTAGTGTAAAACAGTCTTTAGTGAGCTATAGAAACTAAGAACCGCGAAAAATACAATCTGTAAATGCACTAAGATAAACCGAAGGAACCCTGCTGGGGTTGTGCTTGTGGTTGTAGTTGATTTTTCAGGATATCTTTGAAAAAATATATAATTGCCAAAGAACTCGTAGCTGATTATAGCTCTCTTGATTTGAGAGCCACAAGTTTGCCAATTCATTGTAGACTGATAGCTTTGATAAAATGAAGTTTTTCCCTTTTGCGCAACAAAAGCACTTTATTTTATGACAAACGTCAATGTGTGTAAATCTTAAATAAACTAAAATAATTCGTGTTCATTCAAGTTCAGGAACCCACGCCAATTATATGAGAGAGACAATGAGACATGATTTTTCGGTGAACGAAAAATAAATATGCAGACATGATACAGATGAGTGCAAATCCAAGGTATCGTTATCTTATATTTTGCCAAAATAGAAACAAGTTTGGGCAAAAAACCACAAAAGTTCTAATGGCTACTTTCGGCTGTAAATATGATTAAAAAATCTAGCTACACTAACATTTTAAAATAACAATAAAAATGTTAAAGAAAATGTAAAAAACTTACTCAGTACAAGAAAATAACCGCCGTATTATAGAAGCAATCCAATAGAAGCAGACAGAATCAAAAGACAAGCGAGAAAGAACTCGGACAAAAGTGGTAACTCCAGGAAGTCATTAGTTGAACGCCTCGCTTTTGAGCTTATAAAAGGAATATTTGCATAAGTTGACAAGTTGTCACACTTTTAATGAACACTTTCGCAGCGTGCGCAAAATTGGAACGCAAATTAAAATAATTATACAATGTTTGCGCAGTACTGCAAAACGATTGGTCCGTTGCGCAAGTTATTTTGAAACTTATCAAGCTGAGCGCGAGATGTTCTATAAATTTGTACAAATTGAAAAAGATACGCAACCGCGAACAGCTTGCATTTAATAGAAATAATTACTGGAGCAGAAGGGCTGTCACAGACGAACCCAAGAACTCATTTATCAGCTATAGAAAAGTTGAATTTTATCAAACCAAAACCGGGCGCATGACGGAACATTAAAATACATCTTTATAAACAGTTTTTCCATCGCCAGCACTCAAAATTGAACTAATAGTTTTTCGTACATCGTTTAAAGGCTGTTAAAAGGTGTTAATGATCTGATGATCTTGTATCGTAATGATCTCGTTAATACTGTATAATTCGCAACTTCTTAATCGTGTCGGCATGCAAGTAACCACAATATCGCGTAATTTGCCCCCAAAGTACTTACACAGGTCCGTTTTCTATTGAGGAGAAAAATAAACCGTTTGGTTGGAATTATTTCTCCCGGCATATGTTCCAATAAATATCGAAGTGTAAAAAAATTAAACAATGACTTATAATAACTGAAAGATCAATAAAAAGCCATCAAAAACACACGCATGTAAAACCCAACAATGAACAAAAATTTATAGAATAACTTCGTCTAAAAATAGCAAAGATGTAGATTGGTATAGATAGATAATCGATATAGATAGATAATCATCCGGGAAAGTAAGTGAGGCTGGAGGGCAAATGTCCTAATGATAATGTGGCCTCATTGAGGCAATAGTTATTTACACCAACAATCTACTGAGTTGTTCCTATGGGGCCGGTTGTTCAAAGGTGGGTTAGCAGTTAACCTAGGTTTAAATTTAACCCACCGTTTTCATATCCCGGTCTTGAAGCACTATTTATTCTTTGAAACTTTGAGCGATTAAACTACTCATTAAGGGAAACATTTTGAGCAAAAAACTTTTAAAACATTTCCTTGAACAAGTTTCAAATTTTGGTTAAAGTATTACACTAACCCAGACTTAGCTAACCCAGCTTTGAACAACCGGCCCCTGAATATAAAGCATTGATATCATTAGTTGTTATCCATGGGATAGAATTCAATGGCCAACGAATACAGATTCAAGACGTATTTTAGAAACAAGACATGTGTTGATTAAATGAATATCTTATGTACGTTATAGCTTGGCAGCAAATGAAAGTCACTACTGCATGAGGCCTATGGCTGTGTCTAATATGAATTATGAAGTATCCAAAATTGGTCAGACTGCTTAAGCAAGCGTTCTCGCTGGTAGGATCGAATAAGCGTCTTTCAGAAGAAAAGTCTTAGAGATTCTTGTTAGGTTACTTGAAAGAAGTTGCAGGTAAATGCGTACAAATAATCTGCCAATAAAAATGCTCACTTGGTTTTGGCGATATAGAATAAGTGAAAAGAAGAAGGTTTATGTATTTTATTTATTTATTTATGTAATTTATTTATTTATTTGTGTAATTAATTTAATTACTTATGTAATATATTTGTTTATGTAGTTTATTTCGCAGAAAGAAATGTTGACAAAAGAACAAAAATCCCCCACAATAAAGTTGGTAATTTCCGAATCTGTAATTCCGATAGTTTCAAAATTAAGAAAAAGAGAGCGTAAAACAACGTATAAAAATTCCTAAGTTTTCTATTTCATATTCAGAAAGGTTTGAAAATCACTTAGCTATCTTGATTATATATCTGTAACCCCGCGTATCTGATGCGAAGACCGCAGCATTACTCATAGCAGGCTCAACCTAGAGATAACTCAATTATTAGCTGGCAGATAACTGAGGATAACGAAGGATAATTGAGGATAGCTGGCCAATCAAAACGGATAAAGTAACTAGAATCTATAATATAACATTTTAAAGTTATATCGAATTAAGAAAACTAGATTCAATAACGTTAGCATGCCAAGTCGCCTACCAGATTTTGCAATACAAAGTTTATCGTGTGAATCATTAGTTTGTTAAAAAAGTTCATATGATATCATTCTGTATAGTGAATAAAGTATTCAGATTATAGCACCCAAGTAGTAATACTGATATTTACCGTGATCAAAGAAGTTTTCAACTTTCCTGCTCAACATCGCCTGCAACAGATTATCTACCAGAGTACAAATCTCACCATGATTAAGTCGTGTTTAAATCACCTAATTTTGGGCAAAATTGTTTTCAACTTGTATCCACAAGAGTGCCCGGTAAAAAAAAGAAAACAACATATTGCTTGACACACATCTTTTGAATGTATAAACAGTCGATATGGTTTCACCCCCTTTCTTAGCAAAGCACTAATTTCCACACAAAACTGACTACAACTAACAGACAATCAGAATACATAAACCGTGGAAAAACAGTGCCCCAATATAAAATATCTCCATACACAACACTAATTTATACAATAAAAAAATGTTGAAAATCAAACAGTATTGTGTTATAATTAAGCCGCCCTACATATATATTCCGTGTATCAAAGAGCAAGCTATTCTGCACACGAATATTTTGTTAGCTAATATATAAAAGCAATGGAAATTAATTAGTCAAAGAACTGCGCTGATTGAAAATCGCAAAACATTAAAGAAAGGAAACTAATATTTCACAAGTGCTATTCACAAGATAAAAAAATCTTTTTAAAGCAAGGTGTCTTGTTCCTGGCAAAAAGAGCATACGCCATTAACTACAGCGCCCATTTATTTGTAATGTCCGTAACTTTAATTAAAAATTAATTAAAAAATTAAATTAAAAAATTAAAAATTTTAAGCCTTGAAATCACCCCTTATATACAAGGGCTCTAGTTTTACTGCAAACACGAAAAACAATTCCAATTTTTAAACTTTATGCGCTGTCCCTAAGACAATATTGACAACACAAAAAAACAAACAATTATTGCATGTACCTTATAAAGAAAACTTGCTGATTTAGATAAATGTCTTCTCAAAAACCCAATAATGACACTGACTAAACCATAACTTTCCGATTTTTTAAAGATTATAAACCAAAGTGAGTCGGAAATTCTTTGAAGATTCGTTAAAATTTTCCTTGTGACTACTGAGCTTGTCTGTTTCGCATTTTGCGTGGTTGTTTTATTTAATAATTTAGCAACTCGCAGTCAGCTGTTTTTTTGAAGCAATATAGGCAATGAAAATTGATGTACAAAACAAGTGCATCGACTAATTATCTGCGTTTATTTGCGCCGAGAATTTTGTTTGACAATGACAGCATAAAGATGAGTGTCTCATTAGCAAGTGCTTTGTTGTGTATAGAAACTTAGAAACTGCAGCTTCGTCGACGACGAAAGTTCGCACGAAATACTCCTTGCAGATTTCAGTAAGAGGGCAGCGAATAGCAGTCGAAATCAGAAGTCTATATCCTCCTTCAAGAGCAACTAAATCAAGCTTATTCTCACTTGCTTGTGCGTGTTTTCACCACAAATACATGACTACTACAGGCGTATAAGGAATAGAATTAACATCAGTTGCTCATTTGACTACCATCTGTCATCTGTAGCCGTCCAAACTGCTTGCTGAGGTCCAGTGATCTCGCACTATCCCACGCGCATGCACAGTGTGACCCTCGTTTCCAGAGCCAACTCGGTCACCAAGCTATTCTCGTCCCCAGGGCTTTCTCTGCAGTTGATCTAGCTACCCCTGGGAACTGGACACAAGATTGTTTTTCATTCATTCTGGGACTTTTTTACCAGACTTGCGACTAGAACATTCGACTAAAAATTTATAGCTGTTTGTTTGACTAATTTTTTCATCAATTACTGATGACTAAAAAATGAATAACTATATTTGAAATAAAATAAAATTTAAGGAAAACTTATTATCAGCATTATAAACGAATGCAATTATGCTAGAGAATAGCAATAAGTTCGGATGAGTAGCGCAAATTTTCCGTCTCGTGCAAGTTGGTGGGAAAAAATTGCGAAAACAACGCTGGTGCTATGCTTATCAATTGAAAACCATTTCAAATCTAGCTCGTGCATATGCGCACAATAAATCATGTTTTCGATACTGCGAGAGGTCATAGGCCTGCAACACCAAACTGTATTTTAATAAAACATAACAAATATTTGGCGCGATACAAACTGACGACAGAAAGCTCTGCTCAATGCGATCCAACGGCGAATTAGATTGAAACGAACGAATATCGCCGAAACTCTCTATGAATACATGCACGGGGTTGTGTGAGTAAAATTGGCCAAAACTGCACGTTTTTTGTGAATTCTACCAGCATCTGGTTAGGATGTGTGCCTGCGCATCCGCATCAACGAGTTTTAAATAGAGCAATATCGCTCTGGTTTAATTAATGCTGAAAGCATTAAGGCAAATATTTAGCGCGAAGTCGCGACCTTTTGCGTTAGTGGATGTGGTCTTCCTGTGGTATAGAGAAGGATATATTGACGCCGTCTGTCGCTGGTTTAATGAAATTGAACCAGAAACTTCAATGAAACGCAAAATGGTTGCGCGCTGGCAAACACATTAAACACCATTGCCTGTTCTTACGTAACATAAACTGAGAGATACAAACAGCGCCTTGTTAGTCGAAGTGGTATTTCAAATCGAGCCGCGTTGGATTAGAAAAATCGTCGAGTCTATATGGTAGGCTAGTTTAAAGGTAAGAGAGCAATGTATAATTAGCTTCATTCTATGATGTGTATGAATCCTAGCTATATACCATTAGCAGATAACTGGTGCACAGACTTGACCATATAGTTTTGACAAATACAGAATATTGCAACCTTATGTTGCGGAAGTCCCTGGTTCCTTGTCGTTCATTTGCTCACAGTGAAGATTTTCGAGTTAAAATGTACAGCATCAGATTCACCATGCACTCTGATGGTTTCGCAATCATTGAAATTATTAAACAATTATACTTTGAATAAGTAAATTATCTTTTATGTTCAATTGCATTCATCTCTAAGTAAAATCTATTTTTCATATTGCTAATCCACAACGATATTCCTATAACATAGCTACAGGATAAACTGCGTCATTTCTGAGATTTTCGCAAACTATGATAATAGCTTAGAAGATTTGCGCAAATTATAATATATTGCATCATCTCTTAGTCCCGCAAAATAATCGTAGCTACAGAAACCAATCAGCGTTAAAAACGAAAACCCTTCATTTCATCAAAATAAACTTCACTGACATCTTTAGAGATACTACGTCTCCTGAATCAGGTCTACATAGGCCACGATTACTAGTTTGAAATAAACACATGGTTCAGTGCACGGTCCGATTGGTTTCTCGATATACATCAGCACAACACAATATGAATTAGATTAAATTATATCGTCTCTTTACACCGCCATTAACCATGACAAATCGACAAGAATACTACAATTATTTCAAGCCTCCAGTCAAGAGCCGAATGAATGCTATGTACTTGGAATGAGTAAAATTTCAACTGGCTATTTTGTATCAAATAGAGTCAAGTAAGGTATAACTGTTTGGATTAAACAATGGCTCCGTCTTTCAACTCCATCATCAAGAACATCTTAATTAGTTAGTTATGAGATAATGTTACCAAGGCTGGGTTAGTAAAAATTCGATGAATATCCTTGCTGATTCACGCTTTTTAATTCAACTAACGACTCTTGAAGTTCATCTAAACCGCCGCTAAGTCACTTCTGAGATTTGCACCTGGAACTTCGCAAGTTTAATAGGATTAGGCACTTAGAAACGACAAACAAATCATGTTTTTAATCCGACTATGTAGCCTGTATAATATGGGAAGATTGAAAATTATATCTCAATTCAAACAACAAGATATTTAAAGAACAAAACTGGTGTTGCGAATTAAAAGATTCAGCAAAATGAAGTACTTTCATTTCAACCACAATTCGACGACATACCCAAGAAATATGCAGCCAAGTGTTTTCAAATTAGTTTTTCTAAGATTCAAGTGTGATTAATAAGATTACTTGCTTAGGACGTAAATAGTTAGGCTATAATAAGACTACACAGACACCACAAAGTATCTTGGTTCCGTAAACAAACGTGCATGCATGTCGTTTGTTTGTTGTTTTCATCGTACTCCAATTTAAATGTTCTAATTACATTCCAGATGTTCTAATTGTTCCAAATGTTCTAATTGTAGTCCAAATGTTCTAACTGTATTACTAATGTTTCAATTGTACATCAAAACGTTCTAATTGTTTTGGAAATGTTCTAAAGGTTAATTGTCTACCAAATATTCTACATTAATAATTGTTTTCCACTAATTTTGAAAATAACTTTGCATATATAGCTACATATCAAGACCTTCCATCTCAATGTCTGACAAAATGTATTATCCACACAAATTATAAATAAATAATAAATAAAAACTAACAATTAAATACACAACGTATGCAAAACATCTAACATGCATGTTAAATCTATTAAAATTCAACTTGATTCTCCCACTGAATTTGTGAGAAAAATTTGAACCAGCTGTTTACCGATATTTGATCATATAGTAACGGAGTAATTAAATATAGCAGCATTTTTATCTGAAAACTCGGAGCGTCGCCTGTTTATCTATTCAGTTAACTGATAAGCAATGGCCATGGACACGTTAATCAGTACTGTATGGTTAATATATATAAATTATTAACGTATCATTATTATAAAATTGTGTACTTTACTTGATAGTTCTAGAAACCTATTAGACTGCCAGCCAAACTTTAGAAATATAAATTTTGATGGCATTTCCTTTTTAGAAGCTGGTAATATCGAAAGATGGAGTTAACTGTGGCTAATAATGCAGTTTTGAGTTACTATCAAGCTTGATTTCAGTTTCGGTGCAAAAATTTAAGCATATTTGACAGCAACAAAACCTGTCTTGTCATTAAAGATTTTGTAACAGCATACTTATATATAAATTGCCTTTTCGATTAATTTGTCTTTCTAGTTCTGTCTTCAGTTGTTGGCTTTTGTTTCGGCCTTTTCATTCAGGCATTACAAGTTTTTGCATTTTGTCTTTTAGCTCTCTATGGTTGTAAATTTTTTGCTTTGTAGCCATGGCTTTTGATAATCTTATGATTTTTAGCCTTTCAGCTTTGACCGATCAAGTTCTTGGCTTTGAGCTCTTTGGCTTTGGCTTTTAAACTCTGAAAATTTTAGCTCCAAAAGTTTTAAAACTTTATTTCAAATTAGATTATCCAAATTTTGCCTTTTTCGAGTTGGCTTTGTGTTTTAAAGGCTTCGTGGCCTCTTCTGCTTTGTGAGCGACAACCTAATTCGTTTAGCTAGATAATGAAAGTTACTTATCTAAAATGGATATGCAAACCTGTAACATTCAAGGTACAAGCATATTGGATTACTCTAAACTGAAAGGATTCTTACATTCTTGAGTGCTACAAGAACACAAGTAGAGGTGCAAATTTAAGCATGGCCGGCCGTCTACTTGAAGTGCAATGAAACACAAGAGATGTCTTTGCATAAATATTGCAACAATATTGATCCTGTTGTGGAGTGGCTGTTTTGATTGTTTTTTGGGGTTTTTTTTTAAGTATTCGATGTCTTCGGGACTAATGTACATATACGATGTACAATATCTTTTTCATAAATTACGTATATCTCACCGAGCATGATCAACTAGTGTTTTTTACTATAATCTTGGCCAGAAATGGTGGGACGCTTGTCATACTCCACTCTCCCCGTTCAATGTTGGCATTTCATCATCCGAAAGTCGTTTTTCATGTTCAGCATTATCAGTGCAGGCAATGGTTAATGCACTTCCCATCAACTTTGCGCTGGAAAGGACGCACTAAACTATTTCAACAAAAACGTGAAAGTATAGCGTGCGTCTTCCCACTAACTTTTGGCCAAGATTGTAGCTGAGTGCGGGCATCACTCGAAGAATATCATATAAAACATAACTGGCCTAGTACAAACCATAGTACACTAAATAGAAGGACGCCTTCCTAGTATATAGTATAGTAATCAGACAATTATGAACAGAAATCGCGGCTAGCATAAAAACAAGCCCTATCTTTACGAAACAAAAAAGTTTTTAAAAAATTGCTATGAATAATTCATTTAATTTACGGCAGCCGCGAAATTAAAATATGTCAAAATCAATGTTTAACGTATTCTGTTTCCAAGCAAGCTATCATGCACAACATTTCTTCATTAAGTAAAAAATATCACACAAGAGTGACTTTGAGTTACTTAATGCATGGCTGCTTGATACACATCTAGAATTTCGTGAATTTCAAGACTGAAAAACTGATATACAATGTCTACAGTATCATGAATTTATTCAGCGGATGATAACCGAGAGAGTCTTTGGCATATAAAAGTTACGACAGCCACTTAGACGTACAGAAATTCGACTAGCCAAACTTTGGAAACGAGGAATGCCGCGCATTCAAAATTATTCAACAAGACTTTTGACATACTTCAAAGGATCATTTATTATTATTGAACGTCGTAAGTATTAAATCTTCGTGTTTTGAATTCATCAAAGATGGAAACATTGTTGTGAAATAAGTTGGCAGACGACTTTTAACATAAGTTCAGAACTAAATTTACTATGGGGCACTTCTGCTAACAAAGTCTATAACTAGGGTAGTCTTAATTTTCGTAGCATTTACAAGGTCTGTTGACAATTTCATATCTAGATAATGTTCTTTTATAGCTGTTAAACAGATGCAAGTATCTTATTATATATAAGCAGTGACTTCTATTTTGACTTCTATAATTATCATGCAAAAATGCTAGCCATGAACAAAAAATCTCTTTTATCAAGAAGAGAGGCAGCCAAAAATATATATATACAGTCATGGTTGGTTGAATTCGACAACTATATCAGCATTTATGTATATTACCGTGATAGAATAAGTCTCGATCCCGTTCAAGAAAATAGAAAAAAATCCAACCTTTCTAGAGCAGTACAATATTATAGCTACACGTTTTGATTTTTAAAGTATGGATTACTCAAAAAATTCTTTCGTCGAACTTAAGGCAAATTTTGATGATGGGGATATTTTGAATTTCGAGATTTTCTGGAAACACTTAAACTTAATTCGTAAATCATTGCTGTTGTTCTTCCTCGGCAATATTTCGTTTATGCTTATTTTCCCCACGTCTTCCTCTATAACTCCACAGTATGACTGATACAAAAATGACTCCAACACTCATTAACACAAAAACAAGGAAATTGTTGTCGGAATGTATAATATACACTGGAGTTAAAGTTTCAGAGGGTCTAAACGTTAATCTACGGAGTCTTGGATCACAATATGTAGAGCTTTATGATGAATCAACTGGCATAATTCATTGTACAAACTAAGCGTCGTGTGTTTATCACGCTGGGACCATGAATAAAAAGATGAATTTTTTCAGCCCCGAAGCAAAATATATGAATAAACCTGTTCAGAGACGCGACATATTCATTCATTGCAAGTAGTTCGAGCAGAAGTAAGCAGGTGCTGAACACGAATTGACGTGAATTATTTACACAATTGACAATAAAAAACTAAATCAAGTCTTGCAAATCAAAACTGCACATATTGAACAACACGCTATGTTGTCAAACATTAATTTATAAATGACGTTTTTTCATAAAAAAAAGTACAAATACATATATAATGTCGACGCAAAACATAGCCATAATATGTAACACACGGATTTGAGTAATAGGTCAGGGTTAATTACATGCAGCGTCGCTTTCTTATAAATTTGGCCAACAGGAACTGAACATGTATTAGAGTTAACATTACAAAGAATGCAATTTGATTGGCCAATTGCCGCGTGGAGAATTAGACAAACGCGCGAGCACGACGCGCAAGACCTTTCCAAATCGTTCAAAAAGAATTTAAAGAATCATTTAACAAAAAAAGAACACCTCGGCCGAAGGAAGATATAGTCAAGGATTTGTGTCAACCCACGCTTTTTCAACCGCACCGTAATTGGGAACAGCCCAATCATTAAAGACTCTAATAATTTTTATTTAACTTACTTGTGTTCGACATCAGTTGAAGTCGGTTTTGGGACTTTGCCAAGATGATAACGGCCGGTGACGACGAAATTGTCATAATTGAATTGAATGCCGTATGTGCGCTCTTTGAACTAAATAAATACAAAGAAAAACGTATATAGGATCATTATTGTGCAGAATCACAGTAATTTGAAAAAAAATATACAGTTTTAGAGCAAAACCAGGTTAGTTGTTTATACGTATATAATTCAACTCTATATCTACCGTACACTGAAAATAAGAAAATGTATTTTTAGACAGTGTGTATGATAATTTTTGAGAAAATCAAGTATGATAATCTAAAAGCAAAGATGCTTAATTATGCTATATACTGCAAATTACCTTTGCGTAATTAGAAATTTATCATAAATTTTCATACACGCAAAACACAGAACTTTAACAGATAAGGCGGGTATGATAAAAACAGAGCTAGACATTGCATGGGCTTAAAAAATGCAGAACCAACAACAAATGTATGGTAGCTACAAACTTAAGTGTCGGTCATTCAAACGAGGACAAGAGTTGACAAGACTTCTCAAAGAAAAATAGTCGGAGAGGGTATTTCAAGCTTTCAATGAACAAAATGAAAGCTTTATGAGTGTTTGGAATATGTTTTAAGTTTAATGAAGTTCCTGATAACCTTGATAAATTAAGATTTGAAAATAAACAAGCAAAGTTTTGAAGCCACCGATTTTCGTAAACCTTCTCTCATTCTCGCTTGACACAGGCATATTCATCAAAAGCGTCACAATATTGCTACTTTCCACAGGACACCAACAGCTTTTCACAGCTAATTTTGACTTCTGTCACCTGCGTTTAAAATTGGATTATAGTCTGTGCAGTTTTCATCACAAAAGTAAAATTCATGAAGTGTCTTTTTATTCGTAGATTTCTTCGGAAGTCGCATGTTTTTAATGTCCCAATCATCTCGTTCATCAACCGTTGTTTAATTGAACTAGCCGAAGGCACAAACAAGGAAATAGTGAGAGCAACAGTCAAGTCTTATTTTTGTTTATTTTCGTCTCAAAGTGATCGAGAACGAGAATAGTTTTAAGTCCTTTGCGCCTTGTATAAACTTTAATTACAGCATTGTGTATAAATAGGATTTCGCATTACTTTTGGACAAACTAATTTGTGAATTTGCAAGAAATGTGGTATCCTAAAAGAGTGGGTTAACGTGCTTGTGGTATACACATGAAACCCATAAAAGACGAGAAGAAGTATTATTATTCTAAAGGAAAGAAGGACGCAACATTCTTATGCACCGCATTTTGTAATGATACCAAAAGCGTCAGAAAAAATAAATCCCCCCAATAGCTTTTCCTATTAAAATGATCAAAATCCTTGATTAAACAAAAAAACTAGGGGGTAAATCCCCAATATTTACCACCAAATAACAGCGAGCATTAATGACAATGCCATATTTACTCATTGCGAAAAAGTTTAATCACAATTTTCCGAGCCGTGTGTTGCATAACGAGCAATATCGCAACCACAACCACCCGACAAATACAGCTTGCGATAGAAGAATACTTGGCATGGCCAAGCACGCGCGCGGTATAAAAACCAAATGAATCACACTAGATGACTGATAAATCACTTTGACGTACTTTTTGGAGATCGGTACGAACTAATATTCAAGGTATGCGCATTTCGGGAGATAAGTTTAGCGGTTGACAAACGCTCACAGAAGATTTCCTTGATATCTTTCTTATTGTTTCATTAAGAACATTGGATGACAACTGATAGTGGTCGTCGACTTGCAATTACTCGTGTTATAGTCTTGTACGTGATGAAAAACATATACAGAAGTGAAAATAATTTTGATTTTGCTGCTCTTAAAAACTTCTAAATTTGACCATCATTTGCTGCCTGGTGAGGCTCACCGAAATCAACTCATTTGTCAAAACGGTCGAAGCTGTGATTCAATTTGTACCAATGATTGTACATTTATTAATTGCGAGCGTTGAAATATATTGTGTTTCACCAAGGTTTGACGATAGTTCTAGTTGATGGACTTAAATTTTTGAGCAAAAAGTGCAATACTCAGGCTATATTCCGTTGTCTCTTTGCCACAATTTAATCATTTTCACTAGAGAAGAATCCCTCGATATTATTAATTTCAACTTGATGTTTACTTAAATACAGGATAAACAGTCGCATGAACCACAAGCACGGCAGCCTAAAACAATATATTAACCGTTTGTCGAACAAATGCAAACGCCGTGCCAAAACAGAACTGGAAAAATAATGATATTGTCAACCAAAAACAAACACTGTTCTACGCTAAGCATCGTTTATAAAGCAGCCACAACAGAAACTGCAATCACTTTTGACAGAACAGTGGAGCGCAAAAGAGCAAAGCTTAAGAGGGTCAAAGCGCGTGCGGAACTTTAGCGCTAATTTCTAGGAGGTGCTAATTACTTGATTGAAAACCAAAGGTGTTCAGGACTTCTAACATTTTACATTAAATTTTGATTTAGAAAAAAAGCGCCATGAAGTCTTTTTCAAGACTGACATAAATAACTGAAGTGTTTGTTTGTCTTTTTTACAGAGGGCGAAAAGTGCTGTTATCTAAAGAAGTCATCGAGCAGAGAATTAGCGCATATGTAACCGTTGCAGCTTACATCTGTTGACAGAAGCAGTAAGGGATAGTTGCAAGTCATATTTCACAAGATAAACTGCAAGTGCTTGGCCTTTCGACCTCACTGCAGGCCACCACAAAGAGTACGGTTTACATAAAACACGTCGTTTCAAGAAAGATAGGTTATGACGAAGGCAAGACAACAAGTGATTCTTATATACTAAAGGACAACAAGAAACATCGAAAGGTAATAAGGTAATAGCTAAATTATGAAAGTTTTGCCTTAGGATTACGTCCACGCCTGCACTGCTTAGATATATGAAATCTTGCTAATACATACAACAGACGTTAAATTAATCCATACGTTTTTGAAAAACATGGAGTCCAAAAAAAGATTCAGGGCAAATATCGATACTGCAGGTGTCCATATTAAATAGCGATGTCCATTATAGAGCCAGAGGTGTCCCTTACAAGTTTTCATATTACCAGTCGCCACGTTATAGACGTGTCCAGTCCAAAAAGTTGTCAGGCTATTGAGATGTTACATGAACTAAATGATTTTGCTACAGCCCAGCAATTTCATGTCCACATTATAGGGCAGTAATTTCATTTGAAGATTCGCGCACTTGAAAGGTGTTTTACCCTATCAAACAGTTTGATCAAAGCGTAAACAGTGGTCACAAAATTTTTGATAGAGTAAATTACTCTTTGAAAAATCTTTAACTTTAAATTGTAGCACGTTTCCTGCTAATTGTATAGTGAAGTCATTTGGCGTTGGACAAAACGAAAACATTTCGCGTCGAATACGCTATAAAGGATTGCGCAGTCACATAATATCAGCATGTGTGATGGATAATTACAACGTAGTGTTGTTTTGAAGGCTATCGTTAGACAAACAGGCTGTTCGAACACTTAATCAAGTGATAAACGCTTGCGAAAATTGCGCCAATCCATCGAAGCGATTAGAAATTGACACTTGGCATGCACATGAAGTACTTTGATGTTAATCGCAGGAACTATCCACTGGAAACAGATCATTCAGTTCAAGTATCTCCTACACATTTGGTACCGCACAATCATTGAAATCTACGTCAAATTTTTAAAGATAAACTCCAAAAACAGATAAGGAGAAGTCTCCCCACCGAACTGAAAATAGAATGAGGGCATCTGTCCCTTCAATAACGCACTAGACCACCGAATCCGTGCAATAGTCGAGGGTGACGGTAAAAAGTCGACGCAGTTTGCGTTGGAAAATACTTTAGCTTTTTGTAATATTTCCAGTTTCTGTTTTAGACTCGAAGAATCCTCGCCATCATCAAAAAGACGATTACAAGGTCCAACACGTATTTCAAAGAACAATTCTAGTGAAAACAATCAGAGCCCCACTGTGCAAACATCATTCAGATAACCTGGCCTTTGACAGAAGGAAAAACTTTCCAAGGGAAAAGTAGATTAAACGAAACACATCGTATTCATATCTCAATTGATTTTCATGAGTAACTGAAGTGCGAAGCGACACAAATTCAGTACAATGTTCAATACATCAAACTTGACAAACGTTTCGTGCCCGGAGAAGCCTGAAACTCTCACCGTGGAAGCAATGCGTTATTTCATCACAGTATGCTTGGCAATCATCATTGTAGTCTCAATTATCGGAAACTCATTGGTCTGTATTGCTTTTAAAGTAAATGAAAACTTGCGAACGGTATCGAATTATTTCATACTAAGTCTAGCAGTGAGCGATTTGATTACGACAATATTCGTAATGCCTTACGATCTGGAACTTATATTGCATAGACAACATTGGAGTCACGGTGAGACACTATGTCAGTTTTATACCACAGTTTATCTAGTATCTGCGCCTGCGTCGACGCTGAATCTGCTGGCCGTAAGCATCGATCGTTACAGGCTCATCCGAGATCCGTTCGCTTATAAGCGAACAACAACACCACTGCTAGCACTGGCGATCATAATAGTCGTATGGATGTATTCAACAATCATGGCCTTTCTACCTCTGATGGGTTGGAAAGAAGGTTTGTCACTTGATAACTGTACATCACTTTCGCCCAGGTGTGTGTTTGATATAGCTATCGATTATTCCATAATGATGTCCGTGCTGAATTTCGTTGTCCCTCCTCTCATAATGACTGTCATATACTTCAAGATATTTGAAATAGCTCGGTCTCATATAAAAAGAATTCATCGTCTAGAAAGTGTCACCGGAGCAGCTACATTTATGATCAGTAGTCGCAGATCATCGCAAGTTGACTCCAGTGCAGGTTCACCTATGCAACTCAAAAGGAGCTACAACGGCACGCACGCGTCTTTGAAAGCCCCGCACGATGATCACCACATTGCGCACGCAAACGGACACGCCAATAAAAATCTCGCTCCTGAACGAAAGCATTGCAAGCACGATACTTCTGATTACCCCCACGAAGCTGAAGACAACGTGCACGAATGTGAGAAAAATGCGCACGTAAAAGTGGACACGGAAAACGCGGTTATAGAATACACAAACGGAAGAAAGAATTCTACGGAGGAAACTGCAGATTTTGTGCACGTAAAAACAGATATCGCACGCACGAACAACAACGAAAAACGCAAATCCCGTCGACTCTCAATGAACGGCAACTCCATGCTACGAAAAAACGTAAAGGCAGCAAAATCTCTCGCAGTTATTGTGGGAACGTTTTTCGTCTGTTGGTATCCTCACACAATTGTGAGCATGACAAGGAACGCGTGCTTCAGGTCCAAAGTTTCGTGCTACGAACCGCCCGTTTACGTGGCAGATTTATTGCTGACGATTGGCTACTTGAACTCAATGTTAAACCCATTCCTCTACGCTTTACATAGCAAAGAATATAAACGTACTTATAAACGCATCTTAAGGTGGGAATAATACTTGTTATTTAATGTTTGCATGAAAAATATCTAAGAAAATATAACGTAAAAAATAAATGAAGATTTCTGTGAAAGTTGCCTTTTTGGGCTGACATATCGATTATTAATGTTTGGGGGGAAATGTGGAACGACTTGAAACAGAATTACAACTTTCGAAAAATTTCGCGAAAAGCAAGGAGAAAAAATTTTTAACTTCTCAAATAACCAACAAGTTTATAGTTTATCACAGTGAAACTGCTCAGCAATGTCTATACCACTAACGAAAGCTAATCATTAATAGACTTGATACTAAGCTCTATACTATTGCTTAAGGCCTCAATATAGCTACTAAAAATATCGTCTTCTTTAAGCCCTGGGCAAACTAGGAAACATTGTTGCGGAAACATTTGTGATTCGCCATGTTTCCTCAAATGTTTCCCTGT